>JAOXNZ010000044.1:24073107-24083597 GCA_028566095.1 Kryptolebias brasiliensis | reverse complement strand
ACCACTTCAGAAAAAAAAAATCATCCTTGCCTGTACAAACATATTCAATCAGGGTTATGAAGATGCAGTCCCCCTCTGTTTAAGTTATTTATCTATAAGTGAGATAGCTCTTCTATGTATCCTCTTTAAGTGTACGAGTCCTTCTAAGGGTTGTTAAAGATATATTTAAGTTAAGCAGTTTAATTTTGTTAAATGAAAAGTACACATTGATCAAAAATTTAAAAATCGTCCATCAGCTGATTTATAAAGATTGGCTTTGGCCGTATGAAACCCATATTGGTTGACTTCATATTTCAAACATTAGTTAAACTTTGAAAAAAGACTGTGTTACAATCAAAACGTGCAGCTCACAGAGCGTTCATCAGATCATCATTACAATGCACATTTACGCCCAAGTTCCATCATTTCTTTTAAATATAAGAGTATCTGTTAGTTTGTGGTCCTCTGCATGCTGATTCTTGTGTAGCCTCACTGTTTTTGGTTCACTTCTTTGCAACAGTTTCTTCTGCTTTGCATGCTAAACATCTCTCCCTCTGCTGGGAACTTTCCAGTGCATGGAGATGTGCTGCTGGAAGGCCTTGTGGATGCTGTAGAACCACATTTTGAAGATGTTAAATATATTTCCAAACAAAGTGTATTCAGTATTAAATTCCTTCCCGTTATGCCTTCCACTAATACATGTCTTTTCACTGCTAACAAACACCCCATCGCCACCCCTAAAATCAAGCTTCTCTACTAACCACGACGAGCCTGAAACGGTTCCACGTGTGAATAACTCCCTGATTTGTGTTTCTCACTTTGGGCTCACCAGACGGTTCCTCCGGTTCGTCCGAGGCACAGGCGCTCACGCTCTGCGGGTGGGGAGAAATGGGTAGACCACAAACCCTCCTCTAATTTGGACCTAGACACTGTAATGCAGCCAATCATACCCAATGCAATCAAGGTGTCGACCCCCAACGAGAAAGCTCTGTCTAAATGCCACAAATATGTGCTGAGGCACCAAGAGCTTGCCTCTGACGGGGAGATCGAGACCAAACTGATCAAGGTAAAACTAAATATCGCCTGCTCTGTGCGTGACTTTGATGATTTACCTTCGATTACATCTGATTTAAAAAATCAGTTTTCATACCTGGGCTGAGTTTTGGTCGTCGATGGGCCGTTTGACTGTTTTCTTTATCCTCCGCAGGGAGATGTTTTTAAGACCAGAGGTGGAGGACAAGCTGTGCAGTTTACTGATATTGAGACACTAAAACAAGAGTGTCCGACAGCACCAAGGTACAACATTTTCTCCAACACAACGAGTTATCGTGCTGCTGTGGGGGTGTGTTTGCAGAATATTATAAAAGAATTGCTTTAATGTAACATAAAGTAAGACATTAATTCTTTGTTTTAACTCTTGTGTGGCAGCAGAATGTAATGATGAAGCTGATCAGTAGATTTCTTTCACTTTAACAGGACCTGAGTTTAAGGATCCAAATACAGTATTTTAATACAGCATGAAAAGGTCTTTGTGTGTTAAGACATAGCTGTGTAATTTTCCTCAAATAAGTTTTGCTTTTCAAAGTCTGGAAAGGTTGAGTGTGTTTGAACTGAGCAAGATTACAAACACTAGTTTGTTTCCTTTCTTGAGTTTAATTTGATGCCAGGAGGTGAGTCGTAAGAAGAGCTTAACTAGTGTCATAAAGGAACATTTTTATACTTTGTTTTAATTACTTTTACATCAAAAGTTTGTGATATTTTTGACACGTTACAAAAATTCACAAGTTCTCACTTTTAATTGTGGTACATAGGGTTGGGCATTGTTTGCATTTGAACGATTTCTGATTCTTTTAAGAGGCAATATATGCTGTAACCTTTCTGTGGCACTTTGATTTGTTACACTGACATCTTTCCCTTGGATGCTAAGGTGAACAGAGTAACACATCCCAGAGTTTGGCCGACTGCCTGGCTAACGTTAGCTGGGTATTAGCATTTGACTTGACCCATCATTTTACATGGCGTATAACTTGTTAGCTGCCTCACTGTTGGTATAAGACGCATTTTATTGTTTTATTTACCTGAGTCTGACTGCAGTGCGGTGCTAGGCTGAGGGTCGGAGGCGAAGGACGGTGCAGAGCGTCCCAGACGGGACACTCTGTTACTTCTACACCATGAACCTGGAGGTGTTTAATCATGTTGGCCGAGCACTCTCCTTTGCATGATATAGTCTTATTTCAAGTGTTGCACTGAGCCAGCTGGTCATTTCTTTTATTAAAGTTAAGCCACACTTTTTATTGCCACCGCACACTCTCCATGGTTGGGCACGCACTTCCTGTGGTATCGAACGTTAGTCCTGGTTCCAATCAGTTCTCAGGACTCGATGCCCAACCCTAGTGGTACATAGAAACAAATGCTTTTTTTTTTACTAACCTGTGTCGACTTTTAGGAAATGATTCTGATGACTGAATTCTGCTTTATCTAGAAAATTAATCTGATTTAATTTTAATTTTTTTTTAGTCGCAAAAGGCGATCAGGGTCTCAGGAGGGACCAGCTCAAATAGAAGATGTAGAAAACAGGGTACGGTCTTACAAAACATAATAATCCATAAACTAAGCATTAATAAACAAATTAGGAAATATATTTTATTAAATACGTTTTTTTTTTTTAATTCCCTTTAGGCTCCAGCAGGAGGCTCAAGTTCAAGCAGCGGGTATCAGAAGTAAGCAGAAAGAATCTGTTTCAGCGTCGGCCATGTTTGCATTTAGGTTTGTTTACTTCATGTTTGTTTGTTTGTTTGTTTTTCAGACGCAGGAGGCCTTAAGATGCTGCACGGCTGAATTTTTTATTTTTTTTTTATTTTCTGAAGACATCCAACATGTCACATCAGCGAAGAGGAAACTATGCATCTTTTTGACAAACCTTTCTGCTATATCTGATCCCTTTTATAAACTATCATGGTGCAATTATTTAATCCTAGCTTAATGGTGTACATTATTTCACTCGTAATTTGCTAGACTAGTGCGCTTTTCTCTTTTTGAGTGCTGAAACGTTTTTTTTTTTTTTTTTTGGTTAAAGACACGGCAGTCATAGATGATTATGAATGATGCCTTCGTTATACTTTTAGATCATATCAGCTGCTTTCCACAGCCGCCCAAAGATTTGAGTATTTGTGTCGTCTTAGTCTTTGTCACCTTTTTTTTTTTTTTTTTCACCTCTCTTCTTTTCAGAGTTATTCAGTTTTTACATGTTGCTAATTACTAGAAACAGAAAACAAAAAAAAAAAAGTGTAGAACTACACATGTAAATATCACTGTCTACCTGTAAATAAGCCTTTTACTTCTTTTTAAGCAACTCTTAAAATATGTAGCACACTTGGATTTTTGGTGGCGTTAAATAAACTCAAACACCAGTCTGTGATGGTTTCTGAACGATTCCTCAAACTGATCTTTAAGTCTTTGGGTCAAACTTTACAAATTAAGTTGTGTTTTATTGTGATATTGGAAGATCTGAGATATGGAACAACTCAGATGTGTTGAGATTTACTTTTAGCTACTATCACCGAATTTAGCTCAATATCTTTATATTTAATGCTAAAGTTTTAAGCAGCTGTGTTATGAATGACTCAGCTACTACTACATCAAATTTTAACACACTACATGTTAAACTGGCTGAAGGTCAGTTGGCTGTGGCGGCCATCTTCAAACTTAAGCAGCTGTAGACGTTCATCCAATGATTGTTTCATTAAAACCTGTCCAGCAGTTGTTTTGCTAACAAACAGGGTTAACTTCAGATACTTAATGGCAAAATTAAAAAAAGGGGGATCTTGCACAGTCTGTTTGTGCTCAGGGCTCGTGTTGTTAATGACTCCAAGCTACTACCACGCCAAATTTCAGGTCGGTGGCCATGTTGCAGCTTTTTAAAAAATTTTAAAGGTCAGTTGACTCCAAAAGTTAATCAGTTTTGTTTTTCATGTACATCCAATGATTACTTGAAGTTTTAAAATTAGAACTCGTGGTTTACAGATATCTGCAAAAACATGGGCTGCTTTCGACAGCAGGCGATGATACGTAATGGGTCACCATTTTGTAAATCAGAACTGATTCTGTTTCTTTCAGGCTTTTTTTCTTTTCTTTGTACCATAGATAAAAACTTTATTGATCCGAGAAAGAAAACCAGAAATCCAAACATTCTAGTGATTAAATCAATCTTTCATTTCAATCATTTTAAGCCAGTGTTATTTTCTAAAGGTTTGAATGTAAAATATTATTAAACCTAGAACTTTAGCCTTGTGTTAGACAGCTTAAGACTGGATTTACAAAAAAATTAAAAATACACAAGAGTCCAAGAAATCTGTCAACTAGTAGGACAGAAATCTTGTAGTCTGCCACCTGAACAGCAGATGGAACTAAATACCTTCAGGTGGAGCAAATTGTTTCTAAAAAGAATGATATGCTTCAGATCTCATCTTATTACCTAAGAAGAAACATTTCCCCTGAAGTTGCTCTGCTAACCCCGAAGCGACCCATTAGTGCATTTCGAGCTTTTTGTTTGCTGGTGTGTGTGTGTGTGTGTGTGTGTGGAGGGGTTAATCCTGCCTGCTCGTCGGCAGCCACGGCTCGTGTTTCCCATGGTGCCCCGCTGTCTCTGATATCATTTCACGGCGCACGCCTGGACAAACCCGGGTGGCGAGGTCACTGGTTTGATGAAATGCTTTTCTGCCTGGATGATGAGATGTCGTTAACGTCTCCTGAAGTCGAAAATTGCAGCACTTTCACTTCACTGCAAATGAAGCTGAAAAGAAAGTGCGCTAATGGGCTATGTGCACTTGGCAAATGGACTTTGGAGGGCGATTTTATAGCTGAAACTAGTTCATCAAATATAGGCTGTAATTTTTATTCTATAGGCTGCTGAATATAAAACCAAGCGCTCCCTGCTCACCTAGACGTTCTGTATAAGGAGGAGGCTGCTGAGGCTTCAGGGTTTAATCTTTAGAAGTAAGAGCTATTTTGCTTTATAATTTAATTTCTGTAAATGGTAAATCAGTACTTCATCGTGGGTTTAAATCAGTGCTTTAAACATTGACAATACAAACAGTCTTGACAATTGGAGTAATTGATCCATTTATCACTGCTGCTTTTAAGCTTTAATAACAATTATGACAAAAATAAACCATAAGAAATCATTTGAAATTTTTTTTTACATTTAAGTAGATTTGCAGGCGCCCTCCGGCCTGCTTGGTGTCTTACGACCCACCGTGCCATCGCCACAAATTTGTGAACCGTTTGTTAAAATGATTAAATATCTTTTTATCTATCAGTCATTTGTGATTTGTTCACTGGCATAAATATTTCTCTTCTAATTCCACAGCCAAGTTCATACTAATTGTTTTTTTTTATTAAATCTACACACAAGTGCTCGAATATGTTCATCGGCTCAGAAGTGGCTAATTACCAACTTAATATCTGTAATCACATTAACCTTTTTTTGGCAGGCCAAGATGGCCGTCTCTCTTGAGTTTTAAAACTGGCCTGTAGTTCATCCTCTGGTAAGGATGTCCGCTGGTCTTATGACCCAACCTGTTTGAAAAGCAGTCAGTCGAGTCGTCCGTAGGACACGGCTTTCAGCCACTCAGCTCTGGTCAGAAAATATTGACATTTCCTCCCCTGCCTGTGTAATCATTGTCTTTAAGCATTGTCAGAGCAAATACCTCATGGCAGCATGCAACAGTAAATGTCTTCTTTGACTCAAACACTTGCTAATGGTTCTGTAAACACAGGTCCTCTTATTCTTGTGTTTGCTTTAGTAGGTCGGAAGAGAAAGGTCACCTTTTGTGTACGGCTGTGTGAACGTAAGAGAATACAAAACGCTGTTTAATCTTTCAGGCTTTTGATTTTTAGGGTGGTGTCCTTTTCACTGTAGTGCAAATATGATGTGGTGACAGAAAGCTCGGTAGTTTTTCTTGGCTTGTGTAAAGACACTCAGAAGCATGACAATCAATAAAATAAAAAAAAATAAAAAGTTGGAAAAAAGAACCGTGTTTTTCTGTCTTTATTCTTCTTTAAAGTAAACCTCTACCGCTCCAGACTCTCTTCCGCCTGCTCTTTACTCTCACTGCAAATCACAATGTTGTCATTTATTCCTTTATTCTGATATCCATATTTTTAATTTAAAACCACTTTTAATACAGGTGCAGATTGAGCCATTTCAATCAACGTGCGTGTTTTGAGAACTACGTCACCATGGTTACCTGAGTGAATAAACCTGTATGTCTGTCACATGTGAAACACATGTTCTGCACATGTTTCCCGTGTGACTTTGGAATATTTTGTAACATTTTTGATCTCATTTCAGCCACATCAGTTCTTTCCGTAGGTAAACAAACGCACATCGTAGTTGGCATCCAGTCAAATTTTTAGTTTATGGACACATGAGACAAATCCTGTGAATTTTGTTTCTTCGTGTTTTTTTTCTTGTCTAATCTTCATGACTTTGCAATGAGCAGCTTTTTACAATTACAAGTCATGTCAATCGTTTTTGTTTTTTTTGTTATCCCTGTCTTTGGGCAGTAATTCATGTTGAGATGATTGTCTGTAGTTGTGGCTGATGTGTTTAAATAATGCTATCAGTTGCGAGTGTGTGTGTTTGTGTGTCGCATCTAAATGTGTTGATTTAACCCCTCAGTTCATCCTAACTACACGTTCTGCCACCATTGTCTAAAAATATATGGTGTCTGTCTTCCGCACCAGCTCCCTTTTCTTTCCACCTACTTCCTGTGTCTCTCCTGGACAGCAAAGTGTGTTTGTACAGCCGTCCTCTGTGTGTGTGTGTGTGTGTGTGTGTGTGCGTTCAGAGTAAACAGAGGTAGCTCAGAGCTTTACCTGGCTCCTTGGCTTCCCAGTTAATTATGAGGTTTCACATCAGTATTTATACCTAAAGCTTACATTGTGAGTTAGTGTAAATACAGCTGTATTACGCTTGTGATTGTAAGAGAAATAATCTAAAAATATAAAACTTTTCAGTGTTTTTTTATTTTTATTTAGGTATAAAGATGTACTCATTCAGTGGAGATGGGAGCTGCTTGTACCTTTACAATACTTGTACATTTTATAAAAGATTTTATTTCATGTAAATGGGTTATTCATGAGTTTGTAAACACTTTATAAAACATTAATAAGCATTATTCAAACAACTATAAAACACTGTTTATGCACTGAAACAGGCTCACAATTTATCAAAATCAAGTGCTGTAAATTTCTTTACTCAAAAGTATTTTTTTCTACTTGCTGAGCTCAAAACTAAGAAACTTAAGCCAAAACAAATGCAGCCAACATACTGACAAATGTGAGAATATTAAAATCTAAATTATTAAGAATAATGGTAAACAATGACAACGGAGAGTCCTCAGTATCTGCCAAAAAATTGAGTCAGTATTGTCTTTCCTTTTAATGAGCTGCAGCTGCCTATTAATGGTTTATTAAGTTGCTTACAGCTTATTTAAAAACTGCATTTTTAAGAATTAATTAGTCATTTATAAGGTCCCCCTTTCTGTAAAGCGGTGCCTTTCCTGATGTAGTTCGAAAACCACAGCTAAGTGTTGAGTCTAGATACTCAACACTCCTGTTTAGGAGACATCCTTGGACACTTTCCTGGACGTCTTGCTCTGTACATCACCTTTCAGTGGTTATTTATAGAACCAAACATAAACTGTCAGTGTTTCATTATTTCACAGATTAAATCTTATTCATGTCATTTTGTCTCATAACAGTAACTTGGAGGCAAACATTTCAGCTGCATTGTGAAGGGAGTTTGCTGCAATTTTACAATAAAGGGTTTTATTTTGAGCGTACATGGTACAAGTGTACAAGGTGAAGCCCATAACATCCACAGGTGATAGCCACTGAGTGAGAGTGTCGAGTTTACCCACTTTACCTGTTGATCTTACTAAAAGCCTCTCACACCCCCATTAATACACACACACACTAAACACGAGTGTGTGTACCCAGTTTAAACAAATACATTAAGAACAACTGTAATGCCATTCTTTGTCAAGTGCTCCTACAGGTTCAACACTGACCTCAGCGTTTAATCTTCCTGCACAAAACGGCCGTCACTTGATGCGCAAACAAAATCTTTTGTGGCTGTCGACCAACTCCCAGGTTCCCTGGAGAAAGGAGGACGAAGCAAAGGCTGTTCTTTGTCCGGAGATGATCTAATATTGTACAAGTTTTTGTTTTGTTGGAAGTGTAATTTAACTGAACAGTGAGTAACAATATTGACTGTTAAATATTACTGAGTAATTTATGAAAAAAACAGTAGTTTTAAGGCTTTAATTTAATTACTTTTCAGGAGATTAAAGTGCGATCTAGATTTTTTTTTTACTGTATCCTAATTTCTGCATAAAGTTGAGGAGTGAATGGGTTTATGTCACTAAAACAAACAAACAAAAATAACTAGTATAGTTACTTTTTCTTTCATACAGATGCATATTGTCTGTTACTACCTCTTTAAAATGCCTACAAACTTATCTGTTTTCAACATAAATGAAAGTCTTCATATTTATCTCCCCACCTGGTCCTCCTGGGTGTTATCGCCAGCTGCCACAAGGTGTCGCTGCGCTCCACCGATTCTGTCATCTTTTCATCTTTCATCCTTTCCCCTTCAACTTGATTTCACCAGCAGGAAACCAGAGACTTGTTACAGGTTTTGTATGAAACACATGGGAGACCTGTGCTGCGAGCTACAGCCAAATGCAAGAAATTCTTAACGCCCTGTCTGCAAAGTTTTAGTTCTGTCCAAACGTCCCCTCTGCTCCTTTGCATCGAAAAAAGACCAAATTAAAGTTATTAAATTCCGCAATTTTATGAAGCATCTGAAAACAGATGCTGACGCAGAACAGTAAAATCAAAGAGCAGCCACAGATTTTTCTGATTTCTGCCTGTCTGTTCGCAAAATATCTCATGAATCACTGGATGGATTTTATTGAAACTATCAGAAAGTCTTCCCTGGATGTACATCTGCAACTGATTCTTCTTTGGAGCCAGCCCATATCAAGATCTCTGCCACAGCTAAACGACTCAGTCAGTTGTTCAGCTTTTGAGCTCAGATTCGGTGTGGTAGTAGCTGAGACTGAACACCAACACGTACTCCGAGTGCCAGTCATTCACAGCAGGAACTTCATTAAAACTTTGGCATTGACTTTTGGAGTCGACTCTGTCTGTCTGCAAAATAACTCATGAACAACTGGACGACTTTTAATGAAACTTTGAGAAAGTAACCCTATTCAAGATGGCCGCTGCAGCCAACTGAACTCAGTCGGTTTTACAGATATTGAGCTCAGATTCGACATAGTAGCTCAAAATCATTCATGACTCTTACTTTGAGTGTGGGACTGTGTTACTTTGTGCTAAATTTCATTTTTTCAACATTTGACCAAATCGGCGACACATACATTCCTCCGAGGAATGTTAGGCCTTAAATTCAGAAATGCTTTGGCCTCTTAAACCCAAATCAACAGCTGAATATCTGTTGTGAAGGATGCAGGTGGCAGTAAGTTAGAAAACACTGTAACTATAGTCACCATTTGACTACCTAACATGACTTTACAAATACATATAAAAGTAAAAGTCTGTGCTAACATGAACATCGACAGGTAAGCTTGCCGACCAGCTTTATCATTGTCACAAACATGATTCAGACCCCTGCAGCAGTCTTTATCTGCTTTTCTTTAATCTGGGATCGAAACAAGACCTGCTGACTGCTTTTGTCACCTTTTATTGTTTTTGCCTCGTAGCTCCTAAAATAAATGTACCAATTTCAGCTGCTTACATGTGCAGCATTGTGCTGTTTTGTGTGAGTTTTAGAATGATTTTATTGATGTTTATTATCCTATTTTGCTTTCAGCACAAAGACTCAGGTTATTGTTTGAAACTGGAATTGTACTTTAGAGCCACTAGATGTGTTTAGCCTGTGATGGACTTGCGACCCGTCCAGGGTGTCCCCCGCCTCTCGCACAGTGACTGCTGGAGATAGACACCGGCTCCCCGCCACCCGGAATGGAAAAAGCGGGTAAAGAAAATGGATGAAAGGATGGATGTTTTTAGGTTTAATTATATAATACTCAGTCCTAAACTGTAAAACAAATGGAGAAAAAAAAAGTGTGTTTAGTTTCCTTTTTAACTTTGTTGCAAATGTGGCTAGAAATATTTATATACTTTCACTGTATTTGTCTATGAGGTGTAGCAGAGATGTAAAAATGTATTTTTTTTCTTTCCAGCAAATAAAGTGATTCATATGAAACAGTATGAGAAGAGAAAATTTTCTCTGAGCTATAGATACACTATATTGCCAAAAGTATTAGCTTGTCTCTCTTCACACGTATATGAATATGAGTGACATCCTATTCTTAATCCACAGGGTTTATATGATGTTGGCCGACCCTTTGCAGCTATAACACCTTCAGCTCTTCTGGGAAGGCTTTCCACAGGTTTAGGAGTGTTTATGGGAATTTTTG
>JAOXNZ010000044.1:24033492-24045829 GCA_028566095.1 Kryptolebias brasiliensis | reverse complement strand
TGGGTTTACTCCGGGTACTCCGGTTTCCTCCCACAGACCAAAAACATGCATGTTAGGTTAATTGGTAATTCTTAAAACTGTCCCTAGGTGTGAGTGAGAGTGTGAATGGTTGTTTGTCTCGTTTGTCTCTATGTGGCCCTTTAATGGACTTGCGACCTGTCCAGGGTGTCCCCCACCTCTCGCACAGTGACTGCTCCGGTTCCCTGCGACCCAGAATGGAAAAGCGGGTTAAAAGAAAATGTATGGATGGATGGCCATAATTACCATCGGTATGTTTGGAGGAAAAAGGGGGAAGCTTGCAAGCCTGAGAACACCATCCCAACTGTGAAACACGGAGGTGGCAGCATTATGTTGTGGGTTTGTTTTGCTGCAGGAGGGACTGGTGCACTTCACAAAATAGATCATGAGGAAAGAACATTATGTGGAAATACTGAAGCAACATCTCAAGACATCAGCCAGGAAGTTAAAGCTTGAGTGTAAATGTGTCACACAGACAGTGTGAAAAAAATGCATCTGTGTCTTTTTATATACTGTATGTAAACTCTTGGTTTAAACTGTAGGTAAGCTTATTAAAATATTCAGAAACATGTGACTCGAGAGCTTCCACTAGCTAAAAAAAGGGAAAATATAAGTACAGAGTAAAAGAATAGATTGTATGAGGCTGATCCCCTCTTTTTTCAGCACACATCTAATCCAAGACTCGTCCCCCTGCCCAAAGGCTCCCTCCCTGAGCTCATCACAGCTTGTCACTTCACTTTGGGGTCAGTTCATTCAGAAGCCTGCAGCAGGAGACCTTCACAGGTTCTAAAAACAGATGTGACAGGCCTATTAAAATGAGTGATCTCCACTGCTCTGCTCTTGTCTGCTGCTGTAGCCAGAATGCACACTAAGCTGTCTTCCCCCGGGTACAGACAGGGGCAGCAGGGTGCAAAAGCCTGGAAGATAAGGTGACAGAGGCACATAGCTGGCAATGTGGCAGCACCCAGAATTATCTCCTGATGAGGTTTTCAATTTTGGGGAGAGTGGGTGGAACTTGAGCTGGTGTGCCTAAAGCCAGTGAGCCACACAGTGAGAGATGAACACGGACAGGAATCTGCACATGTACAATCACTGAATGATGTTGGAGCTCAGCAACAAATAAACAAGAACAGGTCTCAGCAAACATAAACACACAAAACAACTGAGCTGAATTGTTCTAGTTACACAAAGCATCACAGCACTTTTGAATTCCAGGGTTTCTGAGATGATGGTATCTTCTCCGTGTGCAGTCCTAAGTGGAGGCAGCTTTGTGAGCCCTGTGAAATTATGGGAGTTATTTATAATCCCTGCTTACAATGCATTGTAGATATGGATGGATGTTTAAAAGACCACAAAAGCACTTCTGAAGTCATCAACATTGACATAAAGAAATTATTGATGGCTTGCTGAAACTTGACTATTGCTGCTTTCACAAGGAGTGGACATTTGGTGGAGATTAAAAACCAGGACATGAGTATAAAATACAGAAAGAGATGGAAAAAAAACAAAACATGAACGCAACAATAAATTATACCTGCAGAGATGTCCACAACTTGGCAATTTGTTTATTTCTCTACTTTGAAGAAATAAATGACCCATTGAACTATGCCATAAGTGAAGGACACAAAAAAAGTTGTTGTTGTTGTTTAGCGTACCTGATGTGCAGATTTAAACACCTAAAATGACAAAACTAAAACTTTAACAAGAGAACAAAAAAGACTTGTAAGGCAGCAGAGCACTAACATACAGAACAAAACAAAACATGGGACCAAACACACCAGGGAGCTGGAAAAACAAGGTAGGATTCAGGGGACAGGTAAGACAGAGCAAACAGAGTGTGAAAACAGTAGTTGAACAGTTGGACCTGACAATGATCTGAGAAGCTACACAGGGAGGGCTGGTTACGGAGTGGAGGCAGGTGAGCTGACTGCAGATTAGACACAGGTGAGTGGATATTATGGAGAACAACACAGTAATGTCACTGCCCTCTCTGAAGGAACTCAGAACTTGTGCAGGCACTGAAATCTGGATTTGAGAATCCTTTGGTCATCTCAAGATGGGCTCTAGTCCTATAATGGGCCACATTAAAACTTTGTTGAGGCCCCAGAATGAGGCGTCAACAGAGAGGGCTGGCAGGCATATCCTCTGTCTCCCTATAGGTATTCATGAAATTCTCCTGTAATTATAGAGGACATATTTAAGCATGTTAAAGAGGGAAAGAACGAGAAATATTCGTTCAAACTGCTGGGTTTCTTATTATGTGCAAATTTGTGGTTCAGGCTCTCAGTAGGAAATCATGTACCAAAACAGGCTGCTTGGCTTCCTCGTTTATTATAATGTGGGCTGCATCTCATTTGAGCTTGACAGGGAATGACATGGGACTTGCAGTATTACGTAATGTTATTTTTATGGTAATACTTCACATACGTGGACAATGATGTTGCAAAAAGACATCCTGTTTACACAGTCCCCTTCATTATCTAGAGGAGCAGTGATATTGATGTATGTGCCATCTATATCACATTTTAAAACCTGAAAAAAGACAGGAAAATAGGCGACTGACCCCTGTCTGAGGTTGAGGCAGAACACAGCATAATCCATCCATCCATCTAACCCTAACCATTCCGGGTCGCAGGGAGCCGGTGCCTATCTTCAGCAGTCACTGTGCGAGAGGCGGGGGACACCCTGGACAGGTCGCAAGTCCATCGCAGGCGACAGCTCTAACCACTACGCCGCTGTGCCACCCAGCATAATTCAATCTAATAAAAAATTTATATAACTTCACATGAATGTTTTTTTTTTCATCACTCACCTGCAATCCTGTGAAATTCCTCTCTGATATTTTTTGAAGATGTTTGTGCCCAGGGAACACCACCATGATGGGCAAGAGGCATTTCGGTGCAAGAGAGAATTTTCTCGCTGCTCTACATACTTCTGCCTCACCAATGTTCTCTGCATCATCAGCGTTATAAAGGAAGCACCCATTTGCATAGAAATGTGCATAGGCACACTTTTTGTGTAGAAACACAGCATGGTGCACAAAAATGTGCACATCCACAGTGTGTGAAAAGCAATGCCAATCCAAAAAAAAAAAAATTCATCGGGGAATGAAAACACGTCTAGGTTGTAAAATACTTATTTGCTAAATAATTCTGCTTCATTATCAATCGGATCATTTAAAAATGAACTCATGTCGGACAGCTTGCGTCAGGTGGGAGGGTGCTGGTAGAAAGTCAGGATTTCTTCAATTTTCTTAGGCATTTTAGATTTATAGACCTAACTGGAGGATCAGGACAAAATAAAATGACTTTAAGATTGTACAGCCACAGTCAAATGTCATATCCAAAAAATGATCAAATTACTTTGACATGACACAATAAATTAACTTCACAGGAATTGACAAATATGTTGCATTAACATGATTTAGAGCAGTCTAAAGTAAATAAAATATTTAGGTTTGATAAGTATTAATTGAGAAAATATTAACATCAAGTTAATAGGCCTATTCTGATTATGTGGGACACAAGAAAATTCAAGTAAGTTCAAAATAATTTGTTTCAGTGATTTGTTTTTCTCACAATTACTGCATTTCTAAAAAATAGCGTAATAGTGAGGCACAATCAACAAATAACTTTGAAGGCATTCACAATATTCTGTAGTAGTTCTGAGAAGTAAAACCAAAATATTTGCTGCAGAAACCTTTTTTCAGAAGCTTGTATACTTCTCCCGTCAGTCCATCTAGGTCCTCAGATATCGCACACATAGGTTCTTGCATTAATTCAGTTCTTCAGTTTCTGAAACAAAAAATAATCTCTTCAGATTAATATATAGACGGAGACCGAAGAGTGATATATTTAATGGAAGTTATCAAACTTCATTATGAAGAATGTTAGGAGTATTTTGAGTTATTTTCTCTTGTATTAGGTTTATTGTTATTTCATGTGTTATTTCCCTGTGTTTAATATTGTATGTTCTTGTAAGTTCATATGTAGTTTTGCTCCCTGTGTCCTCTGTGTCCCCTGTCATTATTCACCTGTCCTCAGCTCAGTACTTGCCAACCTGCCACACCCATCTGCACCTGTCCCTCGTTTGTAATCAGTCACCTGTGTCCACGTCCTAATCACCCTCAGTCCTTATAATGTGTTCCTCAGCTTCACACACTTGCTAATTAATTTTTTCAGATTTTCACTGTCTGAGTTTCATCGGGTCTTCCTCCTCATGTTCCCTGAGATTTGTGTTTTGTAAGTTTATGTTATTAGTTTCTGCTGCCATGTCAGCCTTTGTTTTTGTGGTTTAAAATAAAAAAGTTTTACTTTGACTTTCTTCAGCTGGTCTGCATTCTGGGTCCAAATCCTCCTCCTCCACAAACTGACAGCGCAGTTTATTTGTAAAGTCTAAAATTTCACGCTCAAGTTCCATTTGGGAGATGTTTTCATAGAGACCATATTTTAAAATTTCCTCAATCTATTTTTGAGATTTTGAATACTGTTATCATGACAAAAGTGTTCTGGGTTTAGAAACTCCTGGGACAAAGGTTGCATGAAACAAAACCAAAAGGTAATTTGGAGCAAAACAATAGCTAATCTCTTCTTGTTTAAAATAAAACAATAGCACATAGGCTCAAAGTATTCTTCACTTGAGTTGTTTTATCGATATAGGCACACTTTTTGGGGGGATATTTGAATCCTGGAAAAGTGTCTCCATGAACAATGAAACTCTGTCTTTATTGTCCACAACAAACAGTAGAGTTTAGCTGACTCCAATCAGCTGTTCTAAGATATCTACAAATAAATGAAACATATAATTAAATAATAGTAATGTCAAATAGAAGCAAAAGTACAAACAAAACATAAGATAATAAAAATAAAACAAAATAGGGTCTTGGTTTTGTTGAAATATAAATTAACACTCTGTTCTGACTACAGAAAAAAAATATAAGCCATGATAAAGGTTGAAAGGACAATATCAGCAGTAAGTGGGATTTCTTTTCAAGAGCGCCACTGTAGGGCACTTTATCTTTTCAACCTCTGTCAAATCTCATATAAAACAAATGTGGTTTTGACTATTCCTCTTCAACACCTCGCTGCGAGTTTGAATCGTAAATTTGTTGGCACCGAGTGGGAGCAGCTCCCCCAGAATTAGCCATTCTGTTGGAAGGCCTGCCAAGCTGTGTGAGAGGGACCTCCTCCGAGGGCCACCGCTCTGAGCTGCTGTCTACTGCAATCCACTCAGATCAATGGCTTGCCCTCTCACGCCGAAACAGGGCGAAAAAAATTACAACGAGATCAAAAGTGTACATGTCACAGTTTCTCATTTGTCAAGGCTTTGTAGTGGTGTAGTAAAGGTGCAGGCATGGGCAGCCAAAATAAGAATTCAGCTTGGTTTTAGCTTCAAAATCACACTTTAAAGTTTAGTTTCCTTGAAATGCACCCGCATTAATCACAACTCTTTCAAAAATATTACATTTAATGGTTAATTTTATGGACTCAAAGAGTCTATTGCTCTCCAGAAACCATGAAGACGGCACCAAAAACAGCCTGCCTTTCTTCACCAAGTTTGCATTTCCTATATGCCCCACCAAAGAAAATGAATTATTATATAATTATATATATATTTTCAGCAGAACCAAAGACTTTGAGGTGTTCTGCAAGAGGACGAAGGGGAGAAGACGAGAGGAAAGGACAGACGCCAGTGAAACAACAGAGCTGATGAAGCTAAACTAGCATGAAGCGGCCCTCCGTCATGGATTACCAACGCGGTGCTTTTCATTACCTGCCTTTCATAACAAGATATTTATGGAAACAGGAGCTGTCGGAGAGTCGTAAGAAACGTGCAGCCCATTTCCCTCTAAGATCCAGGAGCGTGTGTAAGTGACAGAGGGTGAGATTAAATGGTGTATAAAGGAAGTGAATTGTGTTGGGAAATGGCGGCTGTGATTTGCTGTGTTATTGTCTATTTCACACTCGTATGCGTTTGCTGACTGGATTGTATCAGGGTGATTTATTTATTTATTTGCTTATTTTCTCTTTACGCCGGTTTTAGCCTGGCTTGTTTCCTGACTTGAGTGAATGGAAGACACAATGCAAGTGGCTACCTCTGAAAGTTACCTGAATGAGGTCTTGCTAATCAGAGACATATTCATATTAAAATGAATGATGTAAAGCACTTTGAACTGCCTTGTTGCTAAAAAGTGCTATATAAATAAATTTGACTTGACTAAAAAAGGTTTTAAAAAGACCACACACTCTGGCACAAACAGAGAAATTAAGTCTTGTGCAGAAAAGGTTTGTACCAGAAGCTTTTTTTCCCCCTAATTGCTTTAATTATTACAGTGTAACTGACAAGAATTGGCTGACAGATGTTCATATCTGCCTTAATATTATTGCCATTGACAGATAAAGAGTCCAACTCTTCTGCAGTTGATGAGCCACACAAACACGTTCTGTCTTTGACATTATTACCATATAGGATGGTGATGAACGTTGCTAAAATAGCCACAGCTGATAACTGGATTTGTATCTTCTCCGTTTTGCTTCTCCACTTTCTGATCTAATCAGATTGTTGGTGAAGATTTTCATATTGATGTTGTTTAATTAAAGGACTACCTTTCCATGACAACATACATATCACCTGCTGCCTTTCAGGCCACAGTTTTAAACTAAGATCATCCTATATTGAGAGATTTTGTCAAATCTTAAAAGAATACTGTCTTACATAAGCACTTGACCAATATGTAGTGCTCAGAGTGTGGGGTTAGCTACCACGCCACATTTTAGCTTAATTTCTGTAAAACTGATTGGGTTATAGCCATTTTATGTTGAATTGGGTTAACTTCAAAATATATTCAGTTGTAGATGTTCATCCAATGATTACTTTGAGAGTTGCATTAAAATCCGTAGAGTGGTTGAGAAGATATTTTGCTAACAGACAAAAAGAGTTTAAAAAGTTAAGTTAAATCTCAGACAGTGTGTTGAGGATGACTCTCAGCTACTACCACACCAGCGATTAGCTGAATATCTTAAGGATTTCCTGAGTTTTATCTATATTTGTGTCTATAGTCGTGACGGCCATCTTGAATTGGGTGGACTCCAAAAGTTAAACAGTTGTAGGCGTATCCAATGATTTCTGAGAATTTCATTCAAATTTGTCTGGTGGTTCATGAAATATTTTGCTGACTAATAAACAAATGACACACACAGACAAAGACACAATATCATCCTTCTTTTTGGCAGCAGGTGCTATTAAACGCTTGTCTAAGAACTTGTGGGTTCTTCTGAACCAGCTACAGCTTTAAGAACCCCAAAAGTCTTACAGAAAGAAATCAAATCAACTGCTTTTGCCAGATTTACCTCACACAGTTTCTGTCTCAATGCGTTTGAGCCACACTGAAGACATGTTCTGTAGTTAGCCTGTCATCATTTACAAGAACACCATCAAAATTTTATCTCAGCATTTAGAATCAAAACATTCATTTATCTTTTTTCCTCTCGTTTTCATCAGCCACCAATCTGTGCATGTGGGCATTAGCAGTGTTGTGTGTTTGTGCAAAGATTTCCAATCAGTGCAAGCTGTGAACAGCGCAGCGCACTGTGCTTGGGGGCAGCCATCTGTCAGCTGAAGCTCGGTCGACACAGCAATCAGAAAGCTCTGTGGCGGGTCCAATCTGTTCCACCACAGGTAGACCTGTCTGAGGGCTGCCATCAGTCTGCACACTCCCTATTTATTCCCCCTTTTTAGCCCAACCTTTTGTAATATTGCTACTCATTCTTTACCCTGTTGTATTTTTATCCCTATGTCATTATTGTTTTGCCTTTTATCATCATTTCACTGTCCTGTGCATCAAAATACGCTCCCATAAATTATAAATGGAAGATGCATAAATTATATCAATCCTGATAATAATGAAGCCAGAATGTAGTACTGTTGTTACGACCTGCCTACAATGCTTTCAGTTTGTGGCAGGTGCGTCACACGGCATATAATCACAATCGTGGCAGTTTGCTAAATAGGCCATGCTAACCCATGCCAGGCAGAGCTTACCCCCTTCATGTTTTTTTCTGCTGGCAAGAAGCCCAAGTATTAATCTGATCAGAGACATGTAAATGGCAGAAGGCAGCTCTCTGAACCAGACTGTTTGCCAGGCCAAGAGGCCTGTGGCAGCGGAGCTCCAAACTTGAAAAAAGTATTCAATGAGACCAAATCAGAGCTGGTTGGTTTTATTATTAGGCCCCTGATACAGATGAAGAAAATCTGACTTCTTTCACAGTTAAGCATGGAGTTCATTCACATACTTTTTTTTCAAAAGATGTCTGAGTTAACATTTAATTCACTGAGACTATCAGCTGCTTACACTTTATGGCTAAACTAAGCTGATATGAAAAAAGGTGCCAAATTAATTTATTCCTGACCTCTTTTTGTTTCTGTTAGTCTGTGATTGTTTTTGGTTTTTTTCCGCCTCTTTGAGGTTTTATTTTCTCTGAACCTTTATTATTGCCCGTGCAGCAGTAGAAAACCAAGTTTATTTGTTTAAAATTATTAAATGAATTATGCTAGTTGCATATTGTCATGAATACAGTGCTGTGCAAAAGTCTCGGGTCATCTCTCACTTCTTTATATTTTGCTTCCAAACTACCAAATCTTACAGTTTTTAAAGTGATCTTGAGCAACATCAACACTGAGTACATCCTATGTATAGCTTCCTCTTCCAAATATGTAGGAGAGACTTAGGCGGCCAAAAAAAAAAAACTTTAAGAGGCAATTTAGTCCATTGTTTGTTTATATGATGGTGTCACATGCTGTACAAAAAGAACCTGCTATCTGGAGATAAAATTGTTCTACGGCTTGTTTTTCTTTTCTAACCTTTGTGAGACACGTAGTTGAGATAAACCACATTTTTCTTTGGCTCATCATGCGTGTTCTCACAGAGCGTTTCACTCCTATCTGCTCATCAGACGGGCAGACATCAAGCCAGACAGTCTGACCGAGCATGTGAGGGTTCTTTTCAAATTTTAATGAGTTTCTCTAAATTAAATAACATCATGGAAGAAGCCGCCAAAAAAAGCAAAACCTGTTATTCTTCCTTTTTATTACGAGTAAAGGTGCGTGCTGGTATCAGATTCACTAAAGCAAAATACCAGCTTGAGTCTGGAAGGTAAAACTTAGATTAGTACTTTTTTAAAATAGTTGTGCACTTTTCTGGAACCGTGTAGTTACTCACATCATTTTGCCATTAACCAAGTCTGGTGGTTTATTTTCTGCCAGCTAATGTTCCTTGCCAGAATCACCCACTTCTTAAAAGATAAGAATCATCTTCATAGAGTTGTGTCCATCAAAAACCCAGCTTTTGGACTTTTTGTTTTTTGCTTCCTGCCAGTTTTTTCCCCCATTGTTGGCACACGGCAAAGTGAGCACAAGGGACTGGCAGATTTAAACACTAAATTAAATAAATTTCCTTGTTAGTCATTGGCTGATGGCTGGTAAAACATAGATTGTACCACTGATGATGTTTTTTCAAAAATATAAAACTGTAGCTTTTGAAAATGCAGTTCTTTTTTTTTATTATTCAGCATACAAATAACTTTGGTAACCACAATTAGGCTTGGCACTTCAAGCAGGCTAAATTTTAAAGCTCGTGTCCAAGTTAACTTCCTCCAAAACAGTGAAGGCATGGAGTTTATTCACTTTTCATTGTGAGCCAAACCACTGTTATTCAAAACCCAACCACAGTACACACTCAGGTCCTGAACATAGGAGCAGGAACATAGCCTTGTTCTACGCAGTTTTGTGGGTATTCAACAAAAACAGAGGTTTACCATAATGAAAATACATCTTAGTTACAGACATTTCTGTGTTGGTTAATGTTGATTGGCTGTAGCAGCCATTTTGAACTGGGTTGACACCAGCAGTGAATCAGTTCAATGGTTACTTTCAAAGAGTTTAATCAAAATCCTTCCAGTGGTTCATGAGACAAAAGACAAAGAAACAGTCACACACAAAACATTATCGCCCGCTGCCGAAAGGCTAAAGACGGGCGATAATTATCAGGATATTTATATGTCATCCTGCTTTCTTCAGTCCGTTTTACAGCATAAACCACAGTTCTGAAGCGAATTTTTGACTTATATATAAATACACGTGAAATCCTTTGAGACTTGTTTGTGTGCACATTACATTTGAAGTATTATCTCAAGCAAGAGGCACTTCAAGAGCTGGGCTCAGGTTGTACGTTTTTCAAGTATTTTTAAGTTTTTGCAATTTACATGATAAAATAAGCACAAGTCTGTGTTCTCTGCTGTTTCATGTATCGTGTTAAAGCCAGAAATTAGGTGTAACTCAAAGTGCCTAACCCCCATCTGATCTTTAAACTCTGAACATGGGAAAATGAATCTATCTTAGCATTTCCTCTTTCTAAAGATTACAGATAGTATTTGTTTTTACAAATGTTGTCTTACAAGATTAAACATTTAGTAGTGGTTTTATCTTATCTGTGTTTCTTAAAAATGTAGAAAAATAAAACAGGAAGCTAAAATGTTTTCTGACCATGAAAAACTTAAGCATTTAAGTTTGGTTGTCTCAGTTTTCAGCTGTTATGTTGCAAATTTTTGTACTGTTATAAAAAAAAACCAAGAGTCATCCCAAAAAACACAGTAGTTCGTCATTATAAGGTCAATGAAAGCCTCACACCTTCCTCGGACACTGTGGAAAATGCCTGCCACTCATTCCCAGCTGTTATGAGTTGAGAAATCTAGTCTGACAGAAAAATATTGTGCTTAAAGTAGAAATAAGAGGTGCAGTAAGAAAACAGGTGGATAGGTAATCATGGGACAATTTGTTTTAAAACCAGGTGTGAGTTTGCTCTTTTTTTGTTTGTAAGTTTAGGAAACACCCTCTGCTTTAATACGGATCCACCAGTTGAAGCAATTATCTCTTGTTAAACCTGTCAGAGGGTGGAACAGAGCCCCACCGTTTTTACTTGTTTTTTAAAATGAACCCTTTTGTTCACCGTCTATCACATTTTCCGATAAAGAAAAACTATTGTGGTGAATGGATTATGACAAGTAAAGAGAAATAATATGCTTCAGTCACAATCAGAACCCAGTTTCTAAAAACAATATATATCCTCATAGTTCCTGTACTGTCACATATCAGCCTCACTCCTCCTTCTTTCATTGTTATGGCAGAATAATCAAAAGGGCTATTATCTGAGTAATACAATTAAGATTAATCTGGTAGAGACAACATGCACAGAACGGACAGATGCCCCTCCATTCCATCCTGCCTTTTGGCGCCAAATCCTCCCACCTGTCCTCTCCACCTTCCCCTCCCACTTCAAGCTATAGCTGCCACAAGGCAGGACCACAGGAAGCTCTGATGGTATTTATAGCACGCCAGTGCTCAAAGTGACAGATTTCACCTTCATTCCAGTGTCTCTGGGCCACTGCATCAAACATCTTGCCCTAATAATGAGCTACAAGGTCCTGAGGATGAACAAAGGAAGGGAAGCAGTGGTGTCCAACCCTCGTCCTGAAGGGCCACCGTCCTGCATGTTTTAGATGTTTTTCTCTTTTGACTCACCTGATTTGAATGACTGAGTGATTAATGGGCTTCTGCAGAACTTGAAGACCTGCTGAAGAGCAGTAAAACATGCAGGATGGTGGCCCTCCAGGACCAGGATTGGGCACCACTGGTTCAGAGGAAGTGTTTGAAGGTGGACCTTATGTGTCTAAGGTAAGGCTGCTGATGAGGCCGAACAACTTAGTTTATCAGAAACTATAATAGAACCCAACTCTCGAGTGGTGGAAGCAGATGGCAGGTTCTGTTCTGGTTCTAGTGGATGTTTCTTCCCGTTAAAAGAGAGTTGTTTCTTTCCACTATCGCCTCCAGGCTTGCTTAGGATAGGAGATTGCACCAAAGTGAAGTTCTGATGCAATCTGCTGGTTTTCTTAGATAATGTAAATAACTGTTTACTCATTGGCTTTTCATAATATACTGGTTCTAACTGTATTGCATTATTTTTGGATCGAATTGACTGTTTATAGTTGAATTGGATTTGGGATTTACCTCTTGAATGTTTTGGTGTAGCTTTGTATGTTTCTGGGAATGACACCATTACACCCTTATCATTATTGCACTATATAACAACATGTGAAAATGCACAGCTAGCATGTAACCCTGTATGACAAACATAAAAACCAACACACATGACTTATGAAGTGAACAAAACACAAGTTCACGAAGATACCACCCACAGACAAACTCATTTAAGCACAAACCTTTGTCTTTGTTCCACCAGTGCAAAAGAAAAACCCCATAGCTGCTG
>JAOXNZ010000044.1:24002411-24013372 GCA_028566095.1 Kryptolebias brasiliensis | reverse complement strand
TGATATAATTTAGTTTTTTTCATTAGTAGTTTATTTTACACATACTTTAGCAATTTATGCAACAAAATCTGAGGAGCTGCTTGGGAGCTGAAAGAGCCGGCTCTCTAAAAAGAGCCAAAATTCCCATCACTACAGCCTACGGTGTATTTTCTACTTTGCATTTATTAATTTATTTTTCTCTCCTTCTTATATATATATATTTTTTCTTTTGACCTGTTTGAAATAAACTATATCACTCACTCAATCAATCATTTAATCAATAAGGACAGCAATCACCACAAATATTTTTGGACAAACAAGGATAAATAATAATAAAAAGAAATCCATCCAGAAGGACAGGACATAGTATATTTCATTTTTTCTAGTGAGCAGTGATGAGTTGATTTATTTTTGGCTTGTTTTGTTGCAGTTCTATTTACAATAGATGCTGGTCACTTTGTACCTTTCCCACTTCGGCAGATCTTGTCACTCCGTACCCAGATTCTCCGATCTTTGTACCCATTTACCATGACTCTCTTCCTAGCTGCCTTGGCATCATAGTGATGGCAAACGATCCTGGTGGGATCCCTTTGGCTTACAACAGCAATGGAGCTTATTTGATTGCGCCGGTTTGTTCCCATTCACATACAATTGTTGCATGGCTGCTGAAGAGTTATCTTCAGTTTCTTCTGCATGTTGCAATTTATGCGTCTTGACTTGGTTGACTTTGTTTGTGTGATGGCCAAATGTGTGACGTGTTTAAATAAGAGAAGCTTTAACTGGTCTGTGCAGGTGTAAATCTGTAAAACATCAAAAATGCTGCGTGGCTGTGACGTAGTTTACTACATATCCCCTGCTTTAAAGCTGCCTCTGGTCTGTGTAGCAGATTTTGCAGGGGCAATCTGTTTAATATGTGTTTGTGTGCATGCTTACCTGTTTGTGTGGGGTTCAGTTAGGTAGGGAAGGGCCAGCTGAGGGCGTTCCTTGCCGCTGTGTTCATTTTTTCTTTTGACACTGAGACTTAAACATCTGACACAAGACAAGTAATTTTTTCCATTTCTCTGTAGGCCTATGCCTTCCAATAAACTGGTTAAGACTAAAAAACCTGAAGAACAATCATTTTACTGTGTGAGAGAAAGCTTCCTATTTTCTCCTAAAAAGAACAGATAGAGATGTATATACATATCTTAGTCAAATGCACACAGCGTTAAACTCCGAGGCTTGTCAACGCTAACCACATACTGTTGCAGCAAACACATCTAATTTATTAGACAAATGTGATAGTGTCATCGAGGATAATTGTTCGCCAACGCACCAGGAAGCTGAGCATAAGCCATTCAACCGATTAGAGAATACAACAGTCCGTCAATCAGTGCACACACTGCTGCTGTTGAAAAGAGATGTGCTAAGGTCTTTTAATGGCCCTGTCAGAAACTGTCCTGATTCATTACATCCACTTCAGTCCTCTGATCCATCAGAACACGCACATTATAACATCATATCCTCACAATATTCTCTGCACACAAGTTAGATTTTGTGAGAATCGCTATTATGTTAATGTGTTCCTCCTAATATTTAGTAATAACACTAAAACACCAGCTTATATAGCCTATAAAGATTAAACCAACTTGTATTGTATTTAATGGTGTAGGACACAACTGTTAAATGTGGAGTACTGAATGTGACAAAATCCCTCACTAGCTTACTACTCTAGCTTTTGATTGTTATATCAACCCTAGCAAACAGTCTTTCTGCAACACATAAATTGTTTATTATTGCTGGTTAACAAAGTAAGTTCAAGAACACGAATGCTCAAAACTGACTGAAGCAAAAACATCGTAAAGTATCGTGAACTCTGGCACTGAAGCACATGTCTTAGCTGTTTTTTCTTAGCTGGTTAGCAGCGTGATACTTACCTGGTATGTACATGGCACATACAGGGTATATATTCAGTATGTACCAGGTATATATCTGGTATGTAACCAGTATGTACTAGGTAAGTACCAGGTATGTACTCTGTAAATACAGGGTAACAAGTCACTTCATAATACAGCTCAGTCCTCATAGGTACTAGGTACTTACCTGTATGTACCAGATAAATACCAAGTAAGTGCCAGGTATGTGTCAGGTGCGTACCCTATACATGATAACAAGTCACTTTATAATATAACCCAGTCCCTGTTGGTACCAGGTAAGTACCTTGTACATCCCAGTAAGTACCAGACTTTATTATGCGTTGCTACCAAAAAAAGAATAAAATAAAACTGAAAATATTTCTCCCCTGTTGGTCTTGTAGGTTTTTCTGCCTCTCTTGATTCAGTCCTAAAGGGTGGCGCCACCATTTCACTCCTTACTACTAAAATTAGAACAAGCCCCAATTATTTTTACAAATCCCTCCTAAATGTTCATAATCTCTTTTGTTACATAAACTGTCTGTGTTTTTCCCATTTTTATGTGTTGACTCATTCACTGAAAATAAGCTGTAATCCTTCTCTTGTGGCAGGGTTTTTCTTGAAAACTCAGAGAAATTAGAACATTGGAGAAAGAAGGAGGTAAAGTACTTAAAAAAAAAGATTCATGGATCTAAATCACTGCTAACAATGTTTGCCAGGAAATGTCTCATCCCTTTTTTAATAGGGGAAGAGATTATAGTTTTATGCTCAATTTCTAAACGCAACTTCTAATCACACAAGACCTAATATTCACACAGGCAATGAGTACACAATGTTGTGGGGAAAAAGTTTATTTTTTTGTCTTAAAAGTGTGAAATGAGTGAAAGAGAAGGCAGTGTGTCAAATATAGATGTGCACATATTGTAGAAGGCAAGAGGGATTTGAGAACAAAAAATAAAATAAAGAAAAGCGAAGCAAAGCAGAGATCTGGCACAAAAGAGGGATAGTAAGAACAGAAAATGAATGCAGAAGGACTGCCAAGCAGCAGTGGAGAGAACTGACACCCATGATTGGGTCCATACCAAAAAGGCAAATAAAAGAAGTCCCCAAAGTCCTTGTAATCAGTAGAGAAACAGACAAGACCGGGCTGTATTTTTCTCCTTAAGCCCTGGTTGAGTCTGGGGTCCAATGCTAGTCTTTCAGTGGGCTCTGCCAAACGGCACCACAGATCAAAGTCTTAGCTGTTACCCTCCTTGCCTACTCACATCAGTGTCCTACGGATTAGCATTAGCATAATTGAGGTTTATGTACAGATGCTTAGTGCAAGGACTTGACGTGTCTCTATTCTGGACTGGGAATGTGTTGTGTAATGTGGATTTTGCCTCCATTCTGCTTAAAACTATGAACACCACCCCCAGAGCCTATTACACCATGTAGTATGTGTGTGTGTTTGTGTGTGAATAAGAACAATTACACTCCTACAGTAATACTGACCTCACGCATGTTGTTAAACACAAATGGACAACGTGAGAAGCCACCTTTGAGTTGTAAAAATTACTGAACGAACCAAGAAGATGTACCCTTTCTCTTCTTGGCTGCTTCGCTTTTATTGTTCATATCTTCCTGTAGAGCAGTGACACGAGTCAAAGCTGTTTTACCTGTCTCAATAAACAGGTTTAGGCCAACTAAACAGTAATTGTGCACAGAGATTCTGAAAAAACACTTAAAACTTAAAAAGAGAAATCTACACATATAAAAGCAGACAAGCTTTTGAGACACTTGAGAAAAATGTTGTGAAACCAGAATATTTTCTAATAGGTGAATCAAGAGTTAAACACTAAATCAGATCAGTCATCAGTCTCACAAGCTCTGATTGTTGACCTCCTCATTGGAGGACGCTTCATTTCCTTGGTCATGTGGCAACCTGTGCAAAAGGGTAGAGAGAAATGACTGCTTTTGATGCTATAATTACAAAACTAAAACAAATTATAAACTCCTGGACATAAAGTATGTGTGTAGGAGCATGCTCTGGATTTACCATGAATTTTATTTAAGTGAGTGTCAACAAACTTTAAGAAACTATATTTTTTTATCTCTATTTTTATGACGTGATCATCGTAATCTTTAAAACCCCAACACTTTCCAGCGCACAGGGTCTCCAGAGGTTCACACAGAGTTTAATAAACTAGTAGGTAATATCTCACAATAAGGTAATATCTCACAGGGCTGTGGCTGTTGGCGAATAGATGGAGATGCAAAATGGCAAGAAAATATGTACATTGTGTTGTTGCAGTACCTATAAAAGGTTTTCACCCCCTTGGATGTTTGATGCTTTTATTGTTGTCATAAATCAGTCATGGTCAATATAAATTGGCCTTTTTGACAAAAGAAATGTTAAAAAAAAAACCTTCTTTGTAATATAAATAAATAAAAATGTTTAATGTAAAATAAGCAGTTGCATAAATGTTCATTCTCCATATGAGCTCAGATAAAAGTCTATTGAAAAGTTCAAGACAGGGGATGGATACGAAAGGATTTCCAAGGCCCTAAACATCCCCGGGAGTTCTGTTAAATCCATCATCAGGAAATGGAAGGAAAATGGGCCATGTGTAAATCTACCAAGAGCAGGCCGTCCTCACAAGCTGAGTGACCGACCAAGACTCGACTGGAGTTTGTGTCGATTGTTTAGAGACTGTTGATGAGGTTTATCATGAGTTTTCTTCAACAGTGGCTTTCTCTTTGCCTCAGACTGTTGAAGAACCTGGTAGCTCAGTCTCTCCCATCTCACCTGCTGAAGCTTGTACCTCCTTCAGAGTGCTCACAGGTGTCTTGGTGGTCTCTCTCACTGTTCTCCATCTTAGTTTGTGAGGACGGCCTGCTCTTGGTAGGTTTACACATGTCCCATATTCCTTCCATTTCTTGATGATGGATTTATTTATTCAGTTTAATAATTATTACTGTGTAAAAAATTGGTTTCGTTTCGACATATAAGAAGGTGTTTTTGAATGTTTTATTTTTGTAAAGAAGGCCAATTTTTGTTGATCATGACTGATTTTTGACAGCAATAAAAGCATAAAACATCTAAGGGTGTGAAACCTTTGAGCTCAGTTTATAGGGATAAGGGATCTCTTTTAGAGACCTTCATCAGCAAGATTCAAAAGCATCTGTTTTGGCCAACATCAGTGATCAAGGCACAGAAAACGCAGTACATTTTGAGTCCCTATGTAGGTCTGGATACTTGTTTGCAATTTGTAAGTTCAAAATCCTCCCTGGTTGGTGAAGTTGTATTATTTATTTATTTAACCTATTTTCTTATGGAAAGAGGAACATGATCAGTCCCAAAGACGTGTCCTATAAACAGTTGTGGAGACTGGCTACAGTATAACTGATTACTTGCATGGACCTCATATTCTTACTCCGTTAATCTGTTTTTGTTAACATCTTTTAGTCCTTCCTATTAAAAAACTGCACCTTTTGCACTCTGGCCTATTAATTAAAAATAAAGCTTTGCGTTTTGTGAAACGATTAATGGTAGGCTCTTTTAGGGAATGAAAATCTCTAAATGATTTGCTTGTACCTCATTAGTACACTGATCACAATAAATGCGTTTATGTGACCCATTTGAGAATTAAACTGTGACAAGACAGCAAATAAAGGGATGCTGTTCTGGCCGGGGACAACAACAGAATGGCACATTAAGGGTATTTATGACTAAACCCAGTTTTACCGACCTCTAAAAAAACAATCAAACAAAGTAAAGAAGATGCACAAAGGCTAAAAAATGGCTGTAAAGAAAATCTGTTCCATCGTACAACTTGATTTCACTTTTTATTCTTTGCTTTTTTCATGTCTCCTATATTATCCTGTTCACATTTTGAGGAGTAATAGCTAAAATAGAAAACAGAGTGGAGATAAGATCATTTGAGTCAAGACGTACCATTTCACGGATATAAAGTAACTCTGGAGCACAGCATCCCGCCAGTTAAACTGAATGTCAAACCAGTACAATACGATTTGTTTAACCGCATCAATTAGATTAGATATGACAACCACTATTTTTGACTTCCAAAAAAAATCGCTGAAGCCCTTTAACATCTCCTGCAATGGTTAGTTACAGCCTGAGTGCCTGAGTTTGTTGGATATTGTTTTTCTTTATTGTTTGTAGCTGTTATTTTGGAAATTAAACATTATGATCAAGTTTATAGAATGGAATACTATATAAAGTATGTGCATCACTGTTTATAAAATCATGTCTTTGAGTTGATTGTTTCCAAGTCTGCATCCTCAGATATCAAGCATACCTTTTAAGACTGCTGTACAGCTGACCAGAATCTTTGCTTGTTAATTATCTGTGCAGCTAATCAGTAATATATTTTAACAGCGCCTGGTTGGCAAAAAGTGAACCGTTTTTCTGTGGTGGAAATATTCAGTGCACAGGTTGAACATGTACAGGTCTAACAAAACCATTCCAATCATTTTTATTACCCTGATCTGTCTATAGTCCTCATTTTACTTAGTCAGAAAAAACAGTTTATATTTGTTTCCATTCAACACAAAACACTGGGAGGGGTGACCATTACTATAGTCCTTGTTTGCACCCAGCTCATCTCTTAATTTAGCCTGTTGGAGCCACGATACAGGAGATATGAAAGTGACACAATGACAAGTGTGTGTTTAATTTTGCATTTATTTGAATAGAGGTTTTTCCTTGTTGCCAGACCTGGATTTAATCAGCATTTTATCAAACAGATGCCAGTGTGATTAGTAAACTTTTACTTCCCATATTAATCGTATTCATCACTTCATTACAATACACGTATACAAACTAGTATGATGATAGTTAAACGTTACTAAGCTTGTAAATAATTTAAGTCTTATGACCATCCTTCATTTGCATGTCAGTGCAGTGTCCATGTTTTGCCTGTGGTGTGTGTGTGTGTGTGTGTGTGTGGGGGGGTGATCAGCATGGGACTTGTTCAAAAGACATTGTGTTTCTACACAGTAGTGGAAAAGGCTGCAGGCAAATAAGATGTTCATCTACCCGTTAAGTATTTGCATATATTTAGGGAAGCTTACTCAGATATTCAGTTTGAACTGACTTCAGCTTTAGGATCACACAGGTGTGATCCTAAATTATCTGTCACATGTTTTGTTTTTTTCACCTACTTTTCCTTCTCAAGCTACGCTGATCATTACGAGGTGCAGAGAGCTTATGAATACCCTTTTGATGTAATCAGGTTTGATAAAAAAAAGAACAGTATTATAAATTATTTATATTATTTGTAGAGAGATACTACTAAAACATGGGCAGTTGTTGTCTGCTGGTTTACCTTAGATAATCCTTACAAAATAGCTTCTTACCTAATAAACCAATTTTTACCTAAAGCCAAATATGTAACAATAAACAAAGGAAGCATTAATACAAATACTAACATTATTGGAAAATAACCAAAGCCCAGTTTATGCTTGTCTCTCATGAGATTCTCAAGCAAGTTAAAGGCTCTGAAGTCACAAGTAAGAACCTGAAAGAAAACTACTTTAAGAATAAAGGACATTTATTTACACATTGACATGAAAACAAATTACAATAAGAGTCATGGATGAATAACTCCAGTTCCATTTATGTCAAAAAAAGGGATTGAGTTGCTTGATCATAAAAGTCGAGTTAAAATTACTCTGTTCAATTGAAATATTGAATAAAAATTAAAAAGTACTGTCATGATATGAATTCTGATTGTTTCTAACTGTTAGGATTTGATTTTCTGTGTGTTTATTTTGTATTTAGTGTTTCGTGTTTCTGTTTGAGTTCTCTTCTTCATGTTCTGTCTGCTCTGTCTGTCAGTATTCACTTCTCCTCAGTCCTTCACTTGCCTGCTTACCACGCCCATTTACACCTGCCACTAGTTCTGTTAATTACTTTACCTGTGCCCAATTCCATTGATTTTCCCCTGTCTATAAAACCTGGTCGTTTCCTCCTCGTACTCGTCTTTTTTTTCTGGTACTCTCTCTGTGTTCTCCTGATGTGTTCTCTTCATGTCTTTTCATGCCTTGTGTCTAGCCTCGTGTTTGTGCAAGTTTAGTTATTTAGCTTTGGTTAGGGTTTTGCTGCCACGTCAGCCTGTGTTTTTGTGTGTTCTTTTAGTTAATAAATTAGTTTCTTTTAAATGAGTCTGCACTCTGGGTTCGTCTCCTTCTCCACCGCTCCTAACACTAACCTAATATATTATAAAATTACATGTTATTATGAACACTGACCAGAGGCACATAGCAAAAGAAAGAAGACGTTTGATTGTTTTAAAGAACATTTTCTTCTGTTTATTGTAGTTTGTGGTTCTGGGTCTGAGGGAGTGAGCGTGGTGCTGATCCTTAGCTCAAGGCTGTTCAACTAATTTGCTCAGGAGGTCACAGTTACTGAAAGCCAACAGCTCAGGGGCCTGACATCTGGTAATTATTGTCATTAAGTAAATTTAATTTACAATTTAAAATCTAGTTTTGTTTTAAACAAACTCATTGGTGGATGTGGATGTGGCCCCTGTGCCGCCAGTTGTCTCGCCCTACCTTAGATGGAAAATGGGCTCTTGTTTTTGTCAGCAGAGCTCAAAGTTCAGTAATCAACAAAGTCAAACATTAGTGGTTGCTGGTTTGCTCTGTGGCCCAATTCGTGAAACAAAGTCACCAAAAATAAAAACCTGTTGATGGTGTTACGGTCGTTTCTGTCAAACCTTGAAAATAACGCTAATGTAATTTTCTGGGGTTGAAGTTTGAAAACCGTATTTATCAAAGATGAGAGGCTTCACACCATCCCTTATGTCACATCTAAGTTAATCAATGCACCGAGGAGGTGACAGTGAGAGACACACTAGAGAAACAGGGTGAGAGTGAAGATCAATGTGCTTTGCCTGAGCAGCGTGGGAAGTCAGAAAAACTTTTCCTGAGCCTCACGGCTCAAAGCCACGTAGCGTGAGTGTGCGCACTCTGCAGAGGCATTCGTCAGTCTTATCGCCTCTTTTGATTCTCAGCGCTGGTGGAGAGTAATTGAGTGCTTAGAGTTATAGATGAACTAATTAGCGGGCGCATTGAAAGCTCAGCTCATTAGTGAGGGGGAGAGAGGCCTGCGCCACCATGGCTCTGAGGGCTCTTTCATACCCACTCTCAGCATAGGTAGAATGCTACTCAGCACAACTTCATTAAAGAAACTGCAAGTTGGTGCAAACTAGAGAGGGGGGCGGATGGGTGCACTCAAAGTACAAAAAGAATCCCCAAAACATTGTATTATGAGATCCTGCCATGCAGAGCTTAGTTACTTTTAAGAAGCTAAAACTGCAGATTTTTCTGATGTGGTTTCTGATATAGTCTGTTGCAGCCAAGAGGTCACTGGTTCATGTATTACTTTAAAAAATGTTTGAAAACAATCAAAAACACATTCCTGTTTAGTTTTTTGCCACAAAGAAATTACAGCAGTTTTTATATTAGACTGGAATATTAGACACATTTCCCACACAGAATAATGCACTAAAAACTAAAACTAAAAAAACACACAAAGTGTGTATAATCATTAACAACCTGAAAGGTACCACAAAATACACCAGGATCTTCTATTCTGTTCCATCAAATGTCTAATTATCACAGTGCCGCTGAGATGTTGCTGATTTGGTCAAACACAAGGCAAGTTGGAAACCACCAAAAGTACCAGAGAGATACCCACGATGCACTGGGCCTACCCATCAGGAAGCAGATGGGCTGGCTGGCCTTCCCAGATAGCAGGAACCCGATAGTGCCACTAGTTGTTGTTTTTGATGAGCTAGGGACATAAAGAACCAGAACATCTGGTCTGAACATGTGGCGTCTCCATTAGTCCAAAGCCTCTTGAAGCAAGCCCTTATAGTGTACACACACACACACACACACACACACACACACCTTCCACTGAGAGCAGCATTAACACTAAACAGGAGCTAAATCCACGTTGTACATCATTTTCATTGGGAGGAGGCAATGGACAGGGTGGGGGTGGATGGGGCCTCTGCTTACCAATCATCTCTTTCTGTGGCTTTGATTAAAACTCATCCATCTCTTTCTTAAACAACTCATGAATATGCAGAAGAGGTAATAAGCCCTGGCTCAAAGCAACTGATTTGTCAATTGTCTGCATTTCATCAAGATGGAGTAACACCTCAAGGGTGCTATAATCGAAAGCTGTAAAAAGAAGAGGGAGGAAAGAGCCCATTCGCTATTAGATTGCGGCGTTATCTTAATCATTAGGCACTTCGGGAGCATAATTAACGACCTGACAAGAGCCGGGTAGAGGATTTGCAGTTGATTGGTTGTCGGAGGTGTTAAGCGAGAACACAGAATGCTAAGTCAGGGGAGGAATTCTGGGGAGAGAAAAGACCGGCTGATTCGCTTTCAAAAAGCAGCTCAGCAGCAGCCATTAGACTGTTTTAATTAAGCACAATTAGAGATGTGATTACAATGATGGGGTTTGATAACCAGCATTAAATCATTCATCCATAAATGTTGTTAAAATAGACGAGGAGAGGAAATAAATAAAAAAAAACGAGTGAGAAAGAAGGGGTGGAGTGCAAGTAAGATGTAGGGAATAAATGTGTGAAAGAGGAGTGTCAAAGGAGAAAATGAGGAGCATGGCTGGCAGGCTGCCACCAATTAGTTGGATGTGCTCAATTGCAGGAATTCTCTGGTGTCGTGACTCATGTTGACAGGTGTTCAGGGTGAATTATTTGGATTGGGTAGCCTGAGTGTGTACACACACATACCTCCTGCTCATCCCTTGGACCAGCTCTGATATATATCCAGCATGTTTACTGCTCTGGTCGACAGGACCAAATGAGATTAGACACACTTTCCCTCTTTCTCCTTCTCCCCTCCTCTTCCTCCCTCGGCTGACTGGGTCATTTTTAAATGCCTTGTAAATTTGTCAGCCATATTAAGTGCCCATTAAAGGGCACCAAGCTGGATGAGGAAGCAGGAGAGAGGGGGGGAGGGGAGGGGAGGGGATAAGCCATTGCTTCTGTTTCCAGTGAAACGTTACAGAGCGCTGCAGGCCCTTCTGCTCTGTCACTCCCTCTCTGG
>JAOXNZ010000044.1:23943147-23956055 GCA_028566095.1 Kryptolebias brasiliensis | reverse complement strand
TATATAGTTACAGAATATATGAGTTTATCACCTAAGTTTTATTTCGTTAATTAAAGGTTTCTGCTCCAGGTGAGGCTCGAACTCACAACCTCGGCATTGCTCTGCTGGATACTGTCTTATAAGTACCACGCGCTGACCGATTGCGCCACTGGAGCTTAAGCGAGACGCAAAATATATAGTTTTTAGTCTATACACAGAGACCACGATTTAACACTTTCAGTACATACTTTTCCTGCAGGTCATCCTGTGGGGCCAAAGTTTGAGCCAAGTACATTACTAAATACCCAAATAACTGGACACTGGAGCATCTAATGAGAAGGAATAAGAGGCTACCAGCGAAGACCTTCAGCTGTGAATCATTCAGTGCTTCCTGGCTGGAAGCGAAACTACAGGCTCTCTTCTCCTGCCAATAATCTATGAGCCAAAGAATAATCTCTTCCATCACACACGCTGCTGGAGCCGATACTCAGACTGCTCTGATTCTGGCCAACTCTCAACAACCCGAAATAAATAAATAAATACAATCAGCACGAGCAGCTGTGGGGCTTCTGGGTATTAGAGACAAACTGAAAAGTGCTTTCAAACCCCAAGAAGCTGCAGTGTAGACCCACACACGCAAAGCTGCAGTGAAGATTTATAGGAAACATGTACTTTTAATTTCAATTTGGTGTCCTTTTTTTTGCGCTTAAGTGGTGCTTAAGCATATTAGCACTGCAAGTCTAAACACGAGCTGCTTTGGTAAAAAAAAAAAAAAAAAAAGTTAAAAAAAAAAAAAAAAAAAAAAACAACAGTTTTATTAATTTATTAACACATGTACATTAGTTTTCAGTGCTGACAGCATTTGCTACATACTTTGGTGTGATTCAGAGGTGCGTTTAGCCTCCGTTGCCTTCTTGTGATAAATGCTGACAGAATCAGAAGCACAGTGTACAAACCAGAATCATTTACCCTCGCGTTAACTCGGCTGGTTCTGTTTGTCTAAATGTGGTTCCTTCTGTCCTCACAAGCATTTACAGGCACTGAATGTTTCTGTAAAGACACGCTGATGTGCGCAGTCCGACTCCCAATCACAGCCAAACAAAACAGATTCCCCCCCCCAAAAAAAGGATATGATACAAAGAGCAGAGTGATTGACTTTAGTTTGAGTAGAAATCAGTGGCGCAACTCGACATCCACATTACGTCGAGTTAGCGAAAGCACACAGTCGTTCAGTTTAGGCCTGCTGCAATGCTTCTGCTGCCAACTGAGGTCCTTTAACACCCCCACCGGTCTCCCACAATCGAACAAAACAAACAGGGAAAAAGAAAAAGCACACACGGACCAGGACACTTAATCATTTTATACAGATACGAAGGAAATTTACATCCATCTCAGTTCCTAAATCGACGTCCCACTTGATCCCGCTGAGGTCCCACCTGGGATCAGAGAACTGACCCCAGTTTTACTGTCCTCTAAGAGCACTGTGACAAAAGGCCATTTTAAAAAATCTCCAGGAAATGCTCTTCTGCTTGATTTCTGGAAAGCTCAGCCTGCAGAATGTGCTTTAAGAAAAAAAAAAAAAAATTTGGGGTGAAAGAGTCGCAAAGTTCCGGTCTCTCGCTCAAACGTAACAGCAAGTGAGCAAAAACGATAACCACAAGTACACCCAGGACATGAAAATATATATTTTTTTATAATATATATAAAATGTCTTGCTTAATCCGATATGTACACTTTGCACAAGATGTTTGAGGAAAATGAGTCAGAAATGAAGCTCCGCTTCACCGGGTAACATCCAAAGAATTTCAGAAGGGGGGGGGGGAATCACTCCAGAGCTCAGAAAATGTGCATCCCTAAAACAAAGGGTCAAAAAAACAAAACAACAAAAAAAAAAACCCATTAACCTCCATCTGGTACAAACATCTTGAGGCTGAAGTTTGAGACACGTGTTTGCTTTAATCCACTGTAGTCCGCGTTTGGTCAGCGAGAAGAAGAACAATAATCTCAGTAGAAGTGCTGAAGCGGGAAGCCTCCTCTGTTTAGTAGATGACCTCGTAGACGGTGGCCTTCTTGTCACCAGATCCTGTCACGATGTATTTGTCGTCTGCTGAGATGTCACAGCTGAGGACGGAGGACGACTCCTTCGACTGAGGAATAAACATTCAAAATCACAACTGAATCTTCTGCACTTATTGTACTAACTTTGTGTTTTCTACATGTTTTGTTATTTATAAACACAGTAAATCAGTGTAACGCAAACTGCAACAACTCAAACTTATCCCAACCCTGAACTGTAACAAACGTTCATATATTAAGGGGAATGATCTGTGTATTTGGTGAACTTCCTCAATTTTAAATTAGGTCCTAGATTGACAGTTTGGTTTTGAAGGTTCAGATTGATCTCTGCTTCACTTAGGCTCCTACATCTCAAAGAGCAGCTCAGGTGATCACACCTGAGCCACTAAACAGATGAGAATGAGTCAGAGGTTCCTCTAACTTGGTTAAAATGTCCCACACCTTCCTATTTAATTTTATCTTCTGAGAGAAAGTTCTGATGAGGGTTTAAAGAAGAGATCAGATTTCTCCAGTTTTCGCTTCTCTCCATCGGCTCCCTGTCAAATTCTGAACTTCTAACATACAAAGCTCAGAGCACTTCGCTTTTAGACTGAAGGTTTACTTGTGGTTCCTGGAGTTTCTAAAAGTAGAACTAACTTCCAGTTTCTGTGCGTGAGGCTGACACCACGTCTACTTTTAAGACTAGGCTAAAACTTGCCTTTTTTGATCAATCCTATAGTTAGGGTAGGTTTGGGTTTCCTTAGCTATCCTTTAGTTCTGCTGCTATAGACTGGATTGGATTGGAGGACAAACTGACCACATTTCCTCCCTCTGCTGCTGTCTTTACTTGCTCTACTCTCCATGTTTGTATTTGTATTTATTTCTATCATTAACATGTTTTTCTTTGTCTTTCTTCCCATAGAAACTCCACCTGGACCAGTCATTCTGTTTGTCTGTGTCTCTTTCCTGTCCTCTCAAACCCCAGCCTGTTGAAGCAGATGGGTGCTCGTTCTGAGCCTGGTTCTGGTTCTGGTTCTGCTGGAGGTTTCTTCCTGTTAAAGGGGAGTTTTTTCTTTCCACTGTCTCCAATGTGCTGCTCAGGATGGGAGACTGTGATGAAGTGAAGATTCAACACAAGCTGCTGGCTTCCTTTGATAGATAACTTTTACTAAATGGCTTTTTAGAACGTGTTTTGTACAGTGCCCTGAAATGACTTCTTGTGACTTGGTGCTATTAAAATAAACTGAATTGAATTGAATTATTTTGTGGTTACCTGGAATATGCTGGCGCCGTAAGGAGTCCTCCATGCGTTCAGCAGGTTGTCCTTCCCTGTGCTCACAAACCATTTCCCTGCAGACACGCATCACACACCTTAAGAACACAAGCTGAAAATTAAATGTCCTCACGCACACACAAACATGGCCACCGCTGTGTCCCAGAGGTACTACAGACATTTACAGATCATTTCCAAAAACAGCCAACACGTGACAGTAATAACCTTATCAATGACCATAAAAAATATAATGAATGAGACTCACAACACTTCCCCAAGTTAATTATTCAAATGACCCTCTGATTAATTACCCAGCTGACTAGTTGGCTGATGATTTAATTAGTGACAGCAAGAGCTCTGAAGCATTGAAAGACATTTAAATGAACCATTTCTGCGGTGACAGAGATACGAGGCTGTGCTTCAGAGGCAGAATTAATACTTTCAGCATTAATGTGATAAAATAGGAAAAGCATCTGGTCTTTCTAAGCTTTCTAAACCTAATTAACATACTTGTAAAGCACCGACTTGTTACATACAGCTGTTAATGTGTGAGCAATATAAACAAAATTTGAAATGTTGAATTTTTGACAATTAAGCGACGCGCAGTATTGTGTGGACTAATGTTTAACTAAAACATGAAATATTCAATCACATATTCAACCCTTTGGCTGGCAAATGTAAAGGAGAGAAGCTCTAACATCACACACCGGGTTTCAATCTGAGCTACTTTCACAAGAAACCTCTACTATACTGCCTTTACTCCAAGGTCATCAACTGTAGAAAGTAATAAAACCTGCCTTAAAAACATTCTCTCTCTCATTATTCTGGCATTTAGCAAATAGAAATAATTTCGAAAATCCTAATTGACCTAAAACGGGAAAAGTTTATTCTGATTTCACATCAGACAGGGTGAAAAAAAATGATGTCTTTTTATAAAGTGTATGTAAATTTCTGGTTTCAACTGTAACTGGTTGGGATGTTCAGGAACAACCCAGGAACCACAAAGGCTTTAGTCTGTCATGAATTGGCAAAATAATGCAACACCGGTGTCACTGTTCACAGTGAAGCTAGTTTTACAGCATCATCATGGACCCGAGAGGATTCTGACCAAGAAAGAATCTCCTGGTCCAAAAAGTGACACCTTCAAGCACGATAGACAAGACAGACGTCTTCTGGAGACAGGTTTTATGGTCAAGATGAGACAAAGATTTAGTTATTTGGCCACAATGTGTCTACATGAGACCTGCAAACCCAAGAACACTGTACCAACTGTCAAGCACGGTGGTGGTAGCATCATTATGTGGCAGTACTGCATTGCACAGTGTGGATGGAAGAGGACTAGCTCCACTCCACGTCACTGTCCTGAAGTTTTAGTTGTTTTCCTGCTCCAGCACACCTGATTCAAATAGTTTAATTACCTCCTCACCATATCATCAAGTTCTCCAGAAGCACGTTCCTAAGCTACTCATTGAAATGAAGTGTTTGAAAGCAAGAACACATCTAAAACATGGGGGGAGTGGCTCCAGAGGAACCCAGGTTGATACCTGTGGTCTGGATGGTGGAAACTTCAACACATTTGTTCCAACAGGACAATGAGCCCAAACACATCAGAGCTGGGTTCTGATTGGATGAATCAGGCTAACATTAAACTTCTAGATTGGACTTTCTAAAGCCCCAACCTAAACCTTATTGAAAATGTATCGACTTCGCCTAAATGTCTAGTCTATGCCAGGAAACCAACCAATTTTAATCAACTCTACCAATTCTGCCAAGAAGAGTGGTGAAATATCAGCCAGAATTATGCTGAAAGCTCGTTAACTGTTACAAAAGGTGTGCAGTCGAGGTGCAACTTGCTAAGAAATGTTTAACAAAAAAAATTAGCGGGGGCGTTTGTTTAAATTTTGACCCTGCGTGGATTAGAGAAAATTCACAATAAACTCAAACTTGTGCACTCAGGTGTTGTTTTTAAAACCTATTGGAGTTGTATGTTGTATAATGGTACCAGTTCAATAAAAGCATTAAAAGCCCAAAATTAATGTGACAATCATGTCCGTAACGAGTGTATCTAAACCTCTGACTCCAACTGTATCACGCCTTGCCTAAAAGTGAATTTTTGCACATTATTTCTTGGAAGAGCAGGTTGTATAAACAGGAAGAAATAAAAAAGGCTTATTGTGATATTTGGAGACTGCTGCATTGGAGCTAACAAACATCTAACCTAATGCTCAAGATGTGTGTGTGGCCTAATAAAGTTAAATCTAGAGTGTTTTGGTTGCGTTAAGAGCTTATTTACTGTACATTTCCTCAATGTTTGATGCTTAAATCTGGCAACACAGTTCCTGTTTTTAAACCATTAAATTATCAGGTTTTCCATGTCATACAGGACTCACTGCTTTATAGAAAGTGATCTCTTGCAGTGTTCCTTACCACAGTAGGCAAATTTGAGTGAGAGGACACAGCTTTCGTGAAGATGCAGCTGGTATTTGTCAGGCTTGGTGTGATGGAGCACCTCCACGTTGCTGCTCTCCATCCCGACAGCCAGCCACTCTCCGGTGGGACAGTACCCCAATGAGAAGATCTGAGACAAGGAGACAACAGTAACGTTAAACGATGCCGTGTCTCGCAACTTAAAGACACAATGTGCAGAATGTCAAAGGGTAGGTTCACGCTGTACTTGATGAAAAGTTGTATTGTTTATTTATTATTCTGTGGCATCTGTCTACCTGTGAGGTAAAATCGTGTTGCTGGAGCTGACGGCCTTCCCTCAGATCCCAGGAGCGGACGGTGTTGTCGAGCCCTCCGGTCCACAGTTTGGTCCCATCGTGGGAGATGTCGATACAGCTGGCTCCATCTGTGTGGCCCTGGAACTGCCTGGAACACACAAAACATTTACATGTCAAAAAAAAACAAAACAAAAGTAAAAGCATTTTTTCAACTGAGACTGAGTGAAAGTGAACCCAGAATTATTTGCAGATAAAATTATATTAATTGTGTGGTAAGCGTCACACAGGTGTCCACTATTTGAAAATACAAGCCCATTTATTCCCCTCAACCGTTTGAGCTACCTGTAATCTTCTTACTATGTAAAACCAGTAAAAACCTTTACTGTGACACTTGTGCTGCGCAAGAAATCAGTCCACTACTCTTTCAATGCACAGACATGAGCGATAAGGTACTCAGTTCAGGGTTGTTTTTTTTTACTTTTCTCAAAGTCAAAGCAGATATTTTATGCGCTCTACAAAGCAAATTTTTGATCATTTTGAATCAACTTAATCTCTAAGGCTTTTTGGTTTCTCCTCCTGGTCGATCTGCGTCAAGTCCACTTTAAGCACAAAGAACTGCCATGGGATTTCTATATACATGTTGTGCTACAACCATACAATTACATGGTAAAAAAGACCCCCTGGTCTAATAAAGGTTCTACTAAATACTTTACAATATAATGCATTTCTCATTCACACAATAACTCAGTTCTCTTTTTCTTTGATACCAATCTCAGTGGTGTCCATGCAACACACCTCTATAAAAAGCAGCAATAGAGGATAAAATCTGAGTTGGCTGATGAAAGAAACAAAGCTTATTTTGCTATTAAAATGGTATATGAGGTCATCACATCACCTGTTTATGTCCCTTCTGACCAATATTTGAACGACTACACCTGTAATTCAGTTCTCAGGGAGTAAAGCAACCGTTTTGTTTAACCTGGACCTTGACGTGGCCAAAATATACTCCCCTCAAGCAAAGCATTCACCTGACAAGGGTCTGGTTATGGAGGTCCCACACGGCGATGTTTCCATCAGAGCAGCAGGAGAAACAGACCTTGGCATCGGGGCTAATGGCCAGTGCGTAACAGGCTGGAGCAGAGGAAGTGAGCTCGGCCTTTATGCGGGGCGTCTGCGAGGCCAGGTCCCAGATGGTCAACGTGCTGGCCTCACCGCCCACTATTAGGGTGCGGCCGTCAGGCAACAGCTTGCAGGAGCGGATGTAATTGTCTCTGTTCTGGAGCAGAAACAAAGGCAGAGTATTGTCAATCTTGGTGACTGAATGCATTTTTCTTTTCACCGCAGAAAACTCTTTAAAAAAAACAAAAACAACGTTATAGTAAATTTAAATTGCGCTGAACTACATAAAGAAACTGTGGACTTCAGTGCATTCAGTTTAAACAATTTTCTTTTTTTTGAAGCAGCTGACTATTTTATGTTAGTTAAGATATGAATGTCAGCCTTAACAAGAGTTACAGAGAGAGAGGGGAAGACTGCAGGCAGGAACAGCCAGGCTGCCTGAGAGCAGCACTACAGAAACTATTGGTCAAATTAAAACAACACCCTAATGGCTTTATAAAACCAAATAGCACCCTAGACACACCTAAAGGGTGTGGGAGGCCATATGAGCCAAACAACATGAAGCCGCAGTATCGAAATGAGAAACGGGAGGCAGTTTGGAGGAAGTAATGAGCTGGGTAATGGCAGACAGGGTTGGCCAATCAGAACATCATTACTCAGCAGGCTTTTTTTCCTCCACCAAGGACAATTTCAGCACAGCAGTGAGACATTTTACTGAATAATTCACATCTTTTATCTGTGGGGATCTGTGGCCAGATGCATCAAGAAAATTCATAATAAAAGGAGACTACTCAAAGATCTAATGAAACATTAGTACACTGTGTCTCTACCGTGGTTGAGAACATTAAAACATTTACTGTAACAAAAAAAACGCATGTCATTTTCTCCTCTGACTTAAAAACAGCAACAACTACTAACCAAGCAGTCAAGTTGGGAAACGGGGCTCTTGCTGCCTGGTTGGCTGATGTCCCAGATCTTGACGCAACCTTTGCCACCGGTGTAAACGTGACGCGTGGGGTTGCTGATTGTGACCGCACACACCACTTCCCCGTGGCTCAGTGTGTTGATCTGGCGAGCGTGACGTGGGATGCCCGGGCCTATCAGTGCATCTGGAGGGAATGGCACGGGCTGCATCTGACCATCTGCACTTACGTGAAAAGAATAAGCTCTGCAGAAAGAAAGAAAAATAAATAAATGAAGGCAGAAGCCAAATAAACTTGTGTTTAAAAATTTGTCAAATGCAAAAGTCGGTGAAGGCAAAATAAAATGCTAATACGCACGGTTTTCCTCCTGAAATGGAAGTGAGACTCGCTGGGAGGCCTGGAGCTCTCATGTGAGGATGAGGATCGAACCCTGCCTGCACAAGGAAAAAGCAAACATAAAACAAAAACCATTTACTTACTAAAACATAAATGAGACAAAGTTCATATTCAATTTGCAGCCAATTCCTAACCTAAAATGCTAACATATGAAGAAACTTCAATACCATTTTTTCCATGGAAACCTCTTCAAAAAGGGGCAGATTGGGCTTCACTGTGTGCAGAGAAGCTTGATCCATGGATAAAACATTATTCAAAGCCTGGGAGATTTTCAGACAGCCAGAATGCTAAGTAACATCAAATTAATAAAAAGCTGCTGAGCTGTTTGTTCTCACAAATGTCTGCCAGCAAAACAAGAATATTCACAGTAAGTTTAAAAAGGCATAATGTACGTGTAAAGTCAGTTTTACTCAGATTTTATAATCTACAGTTGGTGAAGACTCATGCTAAATTACTGCTTAATGAATAAATAATTTAGGTGGGGGGGGGGGAGTAATTTCACTACATTTCTCAAATTCACAACTTGGCTGAAATGATCTCAATAAAAAGCTGTGATAGTTACAATTGGTGAGCGTCCATAGGCGGCGGCAGCTGCGGCACTCATCTGTGGTGAAATGAGTCCCGGATAGACGCCAGGACTGGTCAGGGATCCGTTCATTTCATGATGACCCATCATAGCAAACGGGGTGGCGTAAGAACCAGCAATGGACAGGGGTGTCCGCAGAGCCGGGGCAGCTGAAGAAGAGATAATAGCATAAGCGATATACTCTGATAAAATTGAATTTACATGAATAAACACAAGAAGTCCTGTTGAAGTACAGTAAGTGCACTACTGGTGCTTGGGGTGACTTTTATGTTTCAAGATCAACAGCTTCTTATTTAAACAGTCAAGCTTGTATTTTATTTGCTCATTTAGTTATTCACTCTGAAAAATGCTTTATAAATCCCAGAGTTGTCAGTTATTACCCAATGCCTCCATGCCAGGTGGTTTGCCCATAGGCAAAGGGCGGAGTCCTGGAGTAGTACTGGTTCCCGGTGTCGGTGCTTCATTCCTCGGAGTAGGTGTGTTGGACTTGAGGCTCGGTGTTGATGACTTGTCGTTCTAGAACAAAAGATACTTTTTAGCCTCGGCGTATCCTCTTACTGAAACCCTACTCTCACTCAGGTGTGCAGCTGGACACAAATTTAACCACTTCTATGCAGACGTTTAAAATGCCCTTATGAGTCGAAAATACCCGGACTGGCTCAGAAATCCAGAGTGACAATCCGAGAGGCCTGCCCGAGCAAATTCAATCCAACACAAACACTTTAATACACTCATGATGCAATAAAGAGAGTGTGTGAGAGGGAGTGTTGCATAGGAGCACAAACCTCTGACAAGAAGCCACGTTTGTCAGGAGTAGTTAACAGTGGAGAAACACGCCCATTACAACTGGGTCTTCTCTACTCTACTGCTAAGGTACGGTGTTGATTGAAAATGGAACAGAAACAATGATAAATTAAATAATAATGTCTGCTTCTTGGATACTGCCAACTACAGCAGTTATTTATTAAAGCTGAGATCAGGTGTGTGTGAGAATTGAGATCATCATTTTTCTTTTTTACCAGCTGTAGATAGGCGTAGGAAATGTGGATTATAAATGTGTTCAAACAGTCAGTAAAATGCTTTGTTTACCAGTTTTGAAGCCGTGTTTGTGAAAGATTTGTCATGAAAGGGGAGCAGCTGAGACAAAGCAACGGACAGCAGTTTACCCGCCGCTAGGTCTCTGGGTTATTTACGGCCTAGGGGCGAAGAAAAAAAAATGACCATTTACTGGGTAAGCCATAAAGGAGATGGATAGGACTGAGCCAGAGGGTTTGATATCCTGAGAATACATCCACCTTCTGCCCCATCAAATCCTACAGAGCAGTCAACTCCTAAGCCGGCGTATTAGTCTTTCACACACACACCCACTTCACTTGACAAATGCCTTTTAGTCTGTCAGTTCAGGCTGTAACCTCTGCATTTCATCCTCCCGCTACACTCACATGGGCGTGGTCCTTTGCCTTGGAGGACGGTGTGCTGCCTGAAGAGGTGACGGAAGCGGGGCTGTTGGGGGCAGCGTCCTTCTTCAGCACCCGCGACTTGTCCAGGCCATTTTCCGGAGGAGAGTGAGCAGGGCTGACTCGAGGGGTGGCTGGATCCTACACAGTTAAACGAGACAGACAGAGAGCAAGACTGAGCAAACAAACCGGAGGAAAGCCACTGGCATTTACATGTAGGTCAAACAAGCTGGGGGCCTCGTGTGCAAACACAGATAAATACACTATGTATGCTCATACTCTCCCTCACACACAAGCATGCACTTCTCATTCACCTGTCACACCCTTTTCTCTTTGTATTCTTTGTCTTAGATTCTGCATGAATGGCAAAAGGAAACTCGGCAAGTAAACACACACTCAAAAGCACACAATCAATATTATGACAGACTTTTTGGCAACACGGTGAAAGGTGTTGAGGCTTCTACAGACAAAAGAGAGCTGTGTTTGGTCTCTGCAAAGCCTTCGTGGTGAAGAATGCGGCTGAGCGGCTTAAAGCCCAATCTTACTTCGTTGGAAACGTCCACCACTAAGTCGTCACTTTTTTCTCCATCGCTGTCCTGAAAACACAGAATCAGGGTAAAGAGAGGTGAATAAATAAACCATGATACTTAAACCAGTGCACTTCAATTTTTACAGCTCCTAAATCACAAAGATCATGTCAGATTTATGGGCAGACTTGTTTGCTTTCCAGTCACAGAAACTGAAGACTAGTCAGACTAATAGTTTATTTTACAAGTATTATTACGTCTTAATAGCAGGCTTCTTGAGCCCCCAGGAAGTCATTTATAACCCATCAATTGATGTAAACACCAGAGTAAATAAATCAAAAATTGTAATTTAATAAATAAACTGCACACATTTTTTGAATGTTTACCTAATTCGCTGTGCAATGAATAAAACCTTCAATTCCAAGATTAAATATTTTGTAAAACACAGATTAACTGAAAAGAAAGTTTATAAGAAAGCTATTATTAGTTCACATGAAGCTCATACACACGTTTCCAAGAAATTAATAAAGATTTAATCCACCTTTAGATCAGCTTTACGTGACACTTCTGCCCTGAACGGTGACATTTTTGACTTGATAAAGTCAAAGTTAGAACAACGTCCAAACAAAGATCAAGCTTTTGAGCAGTAAAACTCTTCACAAACACAAGTGCTGTAAACTAAATGCAAACACTCACATATCCTCTGTTGCTGTCTTTGTCGTCCACTTTGCGTTTCTTGGAGTCGAGGCCATAATCTGAAGAGCTGCGGTGCTTCTCGCTCGCTACTCGCAGGCTGTCTGATGGCGACACCGAGTTATTCTGCCACAAACAGCACACAGACCACATCAGACATTCCTACTGAGGCAGCTTAACATTTTACCAGCACATCATAAACTAAGACATATGCACATACATGTACTGTGTTAGCTTTAATACCCTTCAGTCTGATAATGTTTTAAATGCAGCACGTTACAAACCTCCGAAGTACAAAAAGCTAAAAAAAAACAAACACAAAATAGAGCGTATACATCCTGACATGCCTCTTGGGTACTTTTTCGTTGTCCGATTAGTAATATTATTGACAGTAAAGCAAAATGCACAATGCTCATGGACCGATTTGGGATAGAGGGGATAGAAGAAGATTCTTGGAAAGCTTAGCTCTGTCACTGCTGCCAACGCAGCAGAGCAAAGAGGAAGCAAACAAGGCAGCTGAGAAAAACCACAAAACAGAGACCATGGGGGAAAAAAAAAAAAAAAAAAAAAAACTGGCAAGGTGACTTGTATGCAGAGTGAAGGTGGAGGGAAACCAAGAACACACACAGACACTACATCCTAGAAAAGCCCAGTTTAAAGCTACATCAACTGTTTAAATCACATACATGCTCCATTCCAGACTGAGACGTGCAAAACCAGCAATTAAAACAAAAACTGACTGCACTCTCTCACTCTGTAAACAAAACTCTTAATACTGCTCGCAGGTCTGCATTGTGACAGGTCAAAACTACAAAAAAAAGACCAACAACAAAGTTCACGAAAATCTTCCAGAAGAGAAAAGAAAGAAAGAGGCCATTGAGGAATCCAGGACAAGAGAGCAATGTGGTGAGACAAAGAGGGTGCTGCCGGCAGAGAAGAGTCATGAAAGGGCCAGAGTGAGAAAATTAGGAGGAGAAAAAAAAAAAAAAAAAGAGGAAAAGAGAAAAGAGACTAAAACAGGAAAGGAACTTGGCAGGCAATGAGAGCATAACAATGTGCCAATGAGTTGTCCCCACTAGCAGGAATGCCCAGAAAGGCTGGCACCTTCTCAGAAGCTGCAAACAGGGTTTTGTAGTCTGGGTGGGGTGGCGCAGCCAATCAGACTGAAAGGCAAAAA
>JAOXNZ010000044.1:23913389-23923433 GCA_028566095.1 Kryptolebias brasiliensis | reverse complement strand
GAGAATATTTCATTCATTCAGATCTAGGATGTGTTATTTGAGTGTTCCCTTTATTTTTTTGAGCAGTGTATATATATTTCAGTCTCTAACAGCAGGGGTGAAAAATTCTGCTGTCGTAATATTTTCTGTTACAGAACATTAATGTTACTGTTTCGAGAGTAGAAACAGAACTCCAATGGCACAGTAATAATGTCATGAATAAACATTGTCGTACTAGGGTTTAACTTTTACCAAGTTTATTTGGATTGTTTGTCTGTGAAACATCTCCTCCACCTCCTTCCTCGTGCACAACCTGCTACAACTCAAATGTCAGGTTCACAAACAACCTCCACATATTTAAACCTGCAGCGAAAATGCTGCTGAAATTATCTTTTCAAAACTGTGAACCCTGAAGTTCATAAACTGAGCAAAAGTGACAACACGGCCAGGTGAGCTGATCCTTATTTAAGAGTCCGAGAGCAACCAAGCTGGGTCATTACTGGTTTAGTATCTCTTATTTCCTCAGAGATCTCTACAGGAAGTAAAAGTTGGCCCATTGTTTAGGATAATTTGTCTCCTGCTTGTCCATGCTTTGGACAAGCAGGAGACAGCCTTAAAAGCATTCTTTTAAATATTTTCATCACATCTGACATGTCCATTGCAGAGAAAAGTGTCTTTTTTTTTTTCCTTTCTTCAAAATTTAAGCAAATAAAGACAAAATGAAAACATCTTCATCAGGTCGTCAGGTTATCATGCAGCACCTCAAAGCCAGTCTCATACAATGTAACCGGTATGGAAACCAAAATTATGAAGTGCGGTTTGCCCCGGGGGCCAGTTTTAGTCCCAGGAATGTGCCTAATGAATATCAGCGTGCTTTCAAAAGGAATCAGAAGCAGATAGTCTTTATGTTCACACACTTGTCTAGAGCAAAGTGAAAGCCCTTAATCAACTCAGAAAACAACGAAAACCCCTCTTTCATCAGAAAGTGCTCATGAGAAGGTTACATTTTTGTTGGGTTTGAAGTTAGAACTAACCCTCACCTTCAAATTAAAGTTACTTGTTTTGACTGTTTTAATCTTTCTGCCACCCAGTTCCACAACAAACTGCAGACGTTTTCTTAATATTCCTCTGCATGGAGCCTAGCACAGGGTGGCAGATATCCTAATGAGCTCTTAGCCTCACTGGCAACGAAAACGCAGACAAAACAGAACTGACATGTACAGCATCTGCACACAAACACACACCCAGAAGAACAAATCACTCACAAACACGCTCTCAGACTGTCTGCCAAATACTTCACCTTAATCTTATCAAACCACCCCATCAGGCATTGTGTCCTCACTGTTATTTACAATGTCAGCATATTTTACTACAGGAAGCCAGTATGTGCATGCCTCTTAAAGGCTTTAAAAGGATGAGGGTGGAAACTAAGGTCAGGTGTGCATGCATGCATGCATACGTTTATGTTTCTCAGAGACTAAGAAAAAAAAGAAAAGAAAAAAACATGAGCGTATGGCTACATACCTGTTTGTGCATCTCAATGTTGAGCCCATAGGACATCTCATAGTACTGCAAAACAGAGGCAGAAACTAAACATTAACAAAACTTTACTTTCAAAAACAACAGGTTAATCTTAATATTAAAGACAAAAGATTATCCTTAAAAGTATACTTCATACGTAAGCATCTCATCTGAAAAGAAATCCTGAGTAAATGTAGGCTTATTGTTTTAAAAACACTGAAACTATCTGCGGACCAGACCGGGGAAAAGCTGAGGTTGACTAGAAATACATGTTTAAGAACATTTAAAGAACAAATAAGTTGAATTTGTTTCAAAAGGGTGAATCACTTAAAAACCATTGACATTAACCAGAGATGTTAATGCTTTCATGCACTTTTTCCTGCCACAATAACAGAATGCATGTTTCTACCTGTTTGGCGTTGTCTTCAAGCACAAACATATGATCTCAAAAAGCAAGAAGAAACACAAAACTATCTGTGGCTGATTACTTAAAAGCTAAACCCACCAATAGATCCAAACTGAAGTGCATATAGATACTCAGCAAACCTACTAGTCTGTCTAGAATAGTTGCAACAATTGGTTGGAGTAATTTCTTTCACGTACAAACAACAAAATCATACATAACAATGAGGTTACATCCCTTCTAACATAAAGACCATTCTTTCTTCACACCGAGGACAAACCTTGGAGCTGGACTGTATTTACAAAGGTTTCTTTGCCCCCAGTAAACTCTGAACCTAATGTAGTGGGTCAGTTTTATTGAAATACTGCTTCTTTTAACCCCTTACAGCACTTTGACAGCAATCAGGTGTTTATCTTAGTTCCTATGTAAGGACTCAATAAAGCGGTGAAAGCACAAGAACGTATAAACAAAGAGGGAAAACAAAACCAAACACCAAAAGTGCTCTAATTTTCAGTAATCTCTACAGGTGAGTGATCAAGAGTTGGTTTGTTGTGCAGGCACAATCCCACAATACGTTTAACCTTTTAGTAATTAACCAGAGGACGTTAGTGGTCCTGGTTCCCAGAAGAAATGATCAAATTTTGGACCAAAAGCTAGCAAATTCAAAAATATGCAGCAGGAATACATGGGAAAATACAAACACAGCAATTTTAGGGGTCTAAAAGTTTAACTCGACCAAGGATGTTGAGACCTTTGTTACTGAAAGAGCTCTTCTGGATTACCAGAAGGCTTCATAGGCTCCAAAATGCTGTTCCTCTGCTGAATATGTGACTATCTAACAGGCTGTGTTTATTTACATGTAGTGTGGTTAGCTAAAATCTGATCACAAGAGGTCACCCAGAATCCGTGTGGTGAAGCATCGTAATGCAAGTTCTGCACATGTGCTTAAGAGCGGTCTGCTTGTGAACCAATCAGCAGCAGAACCCGACGGCCTCGGAGTCTGAGAAAGCTGTGGCTGTGACACAAGTTTCACTCCGTGGAGCTGATTTTAATAGAACTATAAACATAAAAACGCACACAGGAAACCCACTGATTCATGCACAAAAACCAGAAGAGCTGCCATTAACTCGTAGTGGGGGTCATGTTGGGTGTGTTAGGATGGGGGTGGGAAAGGGTCACAGAGGAGCCACGGACCGGGGGGTCGACACACCTCTGTAATCAATAGCTGGACATTTGACCTCGGCTAGAATTTCAACCCCCACCCTGCACCCTCTTATCCAATGAAAACACCAGCATGAGTCAACCATCTAACGAGATCTTTGAAAAACAACCGTGTTGCACCACCTGCGACCGTTCACCTGAGGCAAAAGGGAGGGCAGGGCGTTAAATCATCATCACAGCTTTACAATTACCACACTCACCATGACGTAGTGACGCTGCATTTCTGTCTTTTCATTGGCCAGCTTATCATACTCCACTTTGAGACTTTAAAAAGGAGGAGAAAGAGAGACGCACAATGTTACCTGTAATGACGGACTGTCAAGACATCGGAAAGCAAACAACTTGACAGGGCACACAGATAAAACAAAATGCCTTTCGAGTGATAAAGCACTTCAGGCTCTGAAGGCTGAAGTATTGACTTGCTGCATGGAGCAAAACAGCAGCAGCTTCCTCTTCTTATTGTTTCCTGGAAGCCACTGCCATTTATGGTCGTTACCTGTGGTACTGGGCCTGCAGGAACTGAAACTCGTCTTTGATCCTATCGCAGGACTCTGCCACTGTGAACTTGAAGCCAGGCTGGCCTGGCTGGTGAGGTGCCTGAAAAAGTGCAAGAGCGCAATTATACCACAAGTGGGAAATGACACCGTCTCACCACCATCCGTGCTTTTTCTCTGTAAATCGAGTCGCTTTATCTCCTGGTGGTTTGTCCTTTATGCCTTCGGAGCCATAGTGGGCAGAGAGGAGTGCAGCTTTTACTCATCAGAATGACTTATGAGTGAGGTTTACCTCTTACTCCATTCTGCACAGTGATGCTGCGAGACAACTACTGGTCTCACTGAACAGGCAGTCCTTTTAGGTTGTAAAAAAAACAACTGAACAAACTGTGCTAAGAAAGCCACTTATGAGGAGCACACAATAAGCCGCTTTTACTAAAGGTGCCCAAAAATGTTAAACCTTGTTGAGAACAATCATCCTCCAGTTTGCCTCCCGCCCATGAGAAACTAGTCAAACCATTATAAATAGCAAGGTGCGGATCAGCTGCTCCATTCACAGCTAATGAAGTTATTTTGAAGGGTGGGTTTATTTGCAGCAATTTACAAACAGTGCCAGAAGACAGCTACTCACCGGATGCCGGCCTTGTGGATACATGTTGAGTTCTTTCCACGAGGAAATCAATGTGTTTGGGGTTTTATTTCTCCCCCCCCCCCTCCTCTCTGCTTTCTTTACGGTAATCCCAGAGAAGGTGCGGTAAATCACCGCCACCCCCTCCACAGTACGTGCAGGATGGCGGCGGACAAACAAAAGCCTTTTCTCGGCTCAGGCGCTCTCTCAAAGCCGGACCACAGGATGGATGTTTCCCCCACCACCACCACCACCACCACCAGCCCCGTTCCTCAGCCTCCCTTTGTACCCTAAACAAACACACATAAAAGAAAAAAAAAAAAAAAAGCAAGAACGTTAAGCGAAAACAGAAAGCTTTCACGTTTAACCGACAAGATTGAGTTTGAGCTCATTTATCACATAAATCCCAAAGTTTTTCAAAACACCCGCAAAAGACACAAAGGTTTATTTATTTGGTTATTTTTTTTTCTGCTTCTACATCTAATGTGCTCTTTACCATAACGAGGAGGAGGGAAAACAACACCCAGCGGTGTTTCGGTGGTCCGGAGAACCGAAAACAAGAAGGTGCTGCGTTCAAAGACACACCACCACCCGCCTTGTTAGTGTCGCCCTTTTTACCTTTGTCTCGACAGATTCCTCCCCTCCTCGGCGCAGGTAATAAATAAATCCACACACGGCGCTTAATATCCTCGACTTGTAGCCGTCAGGGAAGGTATGACACGGGTGGGAAAATGTCTCTCGCCGTTTGTGTGTGTGTGTGTGTGTGTTTTTGTTATACACGACGTCTTCTTTTTGGCTGCCCCTCCTGAGAGTCCTTAAAAGCCCGGTGATTCCGAAGCGGACAGCGTCGCTCCGTCGGACGCTGGAAACCCTTCGGACCAGGACGAGTTGTTTAACCACAAACAAGTTAGGAAACAAAACAAAATAAAAAAGCCCTAGTTAGATCCAGTAGCAGTACGCGAGTCTTCCGATAAGGTCCAGGTATTAAAGTTAAGGGAGTAAACCAGTTGTTTTCTAGTTTTAAAAAAAACAAAACAACAAAAATGTCGACCGTTGTGAAACGCACCGCCAGCCTGCCGTTGGGTGCTCAGTTCCTCCGCCGCGCGCTGTACCACACACAGACTGTGCACTAACACGAGGACCTCACTGCCGAGGGGCTCTGCTCCGACCAATCGGGCTCTCCGGAGTATGCAGCCAATCGTTGCCCGCGGACCCCACGTGGGGTCTCTCATAAACAGGCGTTCTGATTGGGCGGCAACGTGTGACTTCACACGGTCGCCATTTTGGATGCGAAGTGACATTCTTACCGTTCAACAACTTGTTCAAAACAAAGATAATAATATATATGTTTGTCGAGTGCTACTAGCCGGCGACTTCCACACCGAGGACGTCTGTCAAACCCTGTCGGTGTATACCCACAGCTTTAATATAAACATAATTAATCACGCCACTCTCTTTTAAAAACTGAAATAGTGCTTTTTGTGTAAGCAATACAACTGACGATAACGAGACCCTAAAAAACGACTTCAAAGCCCCAACATTTGCGATCATATTTCTGCAAGAAGACGAGGAGACGCCATGAAAAAGAAGTGCCTCTCATTACCAAGCTCAAAACAATACAGGGACGCTGAAATTCATTAAAAACTGGAAATGCTTAGAAGATAGAAATAAACCTTCTACGGTAGAGTCCTTTGAGTGACTTGAATTGATCGACCTATTTCTAACGAGACCTCAAGCGTCTACAAGCTTTCCTATCAGCATCAATAGATAGGCTACAACGCTCGGCGCACCAGCCTATCACGTGTTGCTCACCATGCCCGCCCCACGTGGGTCTCCTCCACCCGCCCCACTGCTTTCTAGCCAATGGCGTCGCGGCTGTCTGCCTGCGCGGCTTCCTATTGGCCGCGCGCTGGAAAAGCTGTCAGTCATGAGCTCCGGCTGTCAATTAAACCCACGTTGGGTCCGGCGCTGACAAATGCCTGTGCTACTCTCCCTCCTGCCTGCGAACAGTGCCTGGAATGGCTGCTTAATTAGCTTCGAATGGCTTTTCCTTTCAGCTCAAACAATCTGTCACTACCATGTGGTAAAAAGAGCCCTGCATAAAACAAAAGCAGGGGAAAAAAAGCCAGTAGGGGCTTAAATATCAGTTTGATTCTACTACCCCCCCACCACCCTCCTCTTCTTCAACCCCTTCATAAAAACATTTGCTGCAAAACAAAGCTTTTACCTCACTCAGACATTGTCTCCTTTCGCTCAGCTGTTTCTGCCGTCAATTTCCTCTAAAACTGCATTTATTTGTTTATCTGGGAGTCCATTTAGGCCTTTGCGTTTTGATTCAAGAACAGGGGGGTTTGCATTTACACCAATCTTGGTTGGCCTATTTCCTGGTTTATTAAGGCATTGTTAAGAACTGAAATTTATTAAGTTTAAACTAAAGATATAATCATTTTTATGACACTTTCTCAAAGGTAAACATTAATGTATTCCTGTATCCAGGTAAGTTTAAAGTAAAGGGCACATTTGAGATCATCAGTACAGATTTTATTTTAAAAATGCTAATGAAATGAACAAAATATAAGATAATGGGAAGCACTTGTTAGCTTTACTTCTCAGTTTTGAAGATGATAACAAAGAAATGTAGGCAAAAATGTAGGAACATTTTGCACCTCTCTGGCCTCAACCCAATTTTGCAGCATTTTATGATATTTGAAGCACAATGAGTGCACACACACACACACAAAAAGTAAGCTTCAAATTTGGACTGGAGCTAGCATGCTGCATGCTCCGGCTGTTGCCTAGCAACAAATGCATCCCTCCTGCAGATGTGGCGACATCAGTCGGGATAATAACTCATGTACTGAGGGCATGTCAGTGAGTGACACACTCACTGGGAGACTTTAAAAAAGGGTTTCACACAAAAAAAAACCCTGTCCTACTCTGGTGGTTCAGTCACAATCACAGAACTCAGAAAGGCAACAGACATGAAATAACACAAGAACTCCCTACTCTACTTCTCAAAAATCCAAACTTTGTGAGGAGCCACTGCTCAGGACTCAGCTCGTAGAGAGAACCACTGATTTATTCAGTGTTGTTGAAGCCATGTTGACTTTATGTAAGAGAATAACAGGCAAAAAGGCAATGGCCTCTTGTCATTCTATAAACATTTTGAGATGAACACGTTTGATATTTTATGCCATCAGCTTTTATTTTGGAAACTTTTATATCCATTAAGTCTAAAATGTAGGGTCAGCCTTCTTAAGGGTACACATCGCAAAGTCTAGAAGACTGGTTAAAAAAATAAAAAAGCTTGCAATGAGTACCTTTAAGGTTCAGTACAACCAGGTAATAAAGCACTACAAGTGGAGTCATCAGTTGACTATCAGTGCAGCTAAAACGTCTCCATGCAGCTTCTAATATAGGATGCTAGCACATGATTCGCACAAGCCTTAAAGCACCAGCAAGATTGGGTCAGAGGTCAGATCCAAGTCCAGCTTGGCTGCCAATGTCCATGCAAAACCCAGTAAATGTTAGCGCTCCTGTTTGTTTCTTTGTTATTATTTCAGGAAAGGGTTGGAGCGCAACTGGTAGCCATTGCTGGAGATATTCAGGAGTCATCAGCTTATAAAGATGTGATGGTGAGTGCTGTTTGTTGAAATATATCAGTGACGTTGTGAAGTCTGATGCTTGGTAATGCATTGTACATGTTTAATATACAAGATCTGGATAAATAATACACATATTTATCAATGAAATACAAAAATAAGACTAATTCTAACCAAGCCTCTAAACCGAACAACCAATTATGTTTTAAAATGATAAGATTCTCGTAAAAAGTGGAGGAACCAGACGGCCACGCCATTCAAATATTGATTCAGAGATACCCTAACAAACACAAAAAAAATACAAATAAACAAAACCATCACAGCTTTATGCTTTGATGATCTTCAGTACCTGCTACTTGCGATCCAAATTTCCATAAACAATAACTAAGAAACAAACAGTAGCGCTGACATTTACTGTTTTTCACGTGAATACTGGCAGCCAAGCTGCACTTCGATCTTCAACTGGCCTCTGACCTGGTCTCACTGGTGCAGGATTGGCCAAAATCAGTGTACTGATCAGATTTGATTTGGTTCAACTGGGGCGAAATGCGTAATTAATGCTGTGCATCTTGAATTTGCAACTTCAGAGCATTATTGGAACATTGCTCTGTCTTACCTCTGGACAATGTCAGAGTCAGTTTATTTATAAACCAAACTTTAAAAACAATCCCAGTTGGACCAAAGTTCTGTACAATGAAATAAACCAAGAGAAATGACATTTCATTCAAGTAGAGTAAATCACATTTTATAAAATCCACACAGTAGGGTTTAATTAAGGTGCCAAGCTCTACTAGAATCAAATGCCAATGATAAGAGGTGGGTCTTTAATAGTATCTGATACTTTCTAAAGTTTGAGCAGCTCTTGAATGGATCTATAGGTTGTGCCACAGAATGGGAGCAGCCACTGCAGCTCTGTTTTTAACTTGCTGGTGCTTTATAAATTTGCATCGATTCAAATATGAAGCATTAGTAAGACTCATCCTTCATCAACAAGATTCCACAGATTACATCAACTCGTTTATAATTTACTGCACTATTTAACAAGCTGTAGACACTTTAATTATTCACAAAGTTTAATACTGAGCTACTGAGATATATTAAATATCAACTAGGAAGAATAAAAAAAGACACAAACGTTGAAGTAATTTCCTCTCTGCTTCTCTGCTTGTTGACCTTTGAACACATGTACTCAGAGACTGTTTAAGCCCCAGTCGCATGTGTATAAAAAATATATATATATGTCTATATATATATAGATATATATATATATATAAGCACAGACGAGAACAGATGCACAAATTCAGGAGCAGTTTAGGCTCCAAATTTGTCTACCTTCTTATTTAGTTTCAAAGCAAGGCAGCTCACACGGATCAATGGCTCTCTTCACTGCACCGAGCTCTTTCTGTAAGTTTATTTGTGTTTGTTCGCTGACAGTTTTCTGCGATTTTCCAGAGACGTGTTATCCAGGTGAATTAAAGACTTAAAGGCCCTCGGGTATACAACAGTCAAGTTGTCTAGCCGAACGCTTCCACCTGTTACCCTTGCTCCGGTGCAAGGCTTTAAATTATTATGGGGAATGAATGAATGAAGGGTATTAAACCATTAAACTTTTAAGGACTTTTCTGTAAAGTTAGAGCAGCGGCGGCGCTGAGATCCAGTATAATCAAATCAATCGCCGTTTTATGGTCATTTGCACAGCACCAACCACTGTGATCGCTTAATTAACCACTTAATTAAAAGCCGAGGATTCCTTGAAAGAATGCATATTGCCCGCCGTCTTTCATGCCAGAGTTTAAACTAATATAATAAGTTGATAAAAATGGGGATAATAGACATTTTAGTCAAACCTTGAACCTAACATTGTCTCACACCTACAACCATATCAAGTTTCAGCTCAATATCTGTAAAACTGACTGAGTTGTAGACACCTTTGGGTTGGCTAAGGTTGATTAGCTTTGGCAGCCATCTTGAGCTGGATTGACTTCAAAAGGCAATCAGGTGTAGCTGTGGATCCAATAATAAATTTCTAAATATTTCATTAAAATCTTTCCAGTGGTTTGAGAGATATTTTGAGATCAAACAGAGTTGACTTGGCAAAATGTTAAAGAAAAATCTTGCACAATCTATTTGAGCTCAGAGTATGAGTTGGGGATGACTCTCAGCTACTACGACACCAAATCTTAGGTTAATATCTTT
>JAOXNZ010000044.1:23871653-23913289 GCA_028566095.1 Kryptolebias brasiliensis | reverse complement strand
AAATGTTAAAGAAAAATCTTGCACAATCTATTTGAGCTCAGAGTATGCGTTGGGGATGACTCTCAGCTACTACGACACCAAATCTTAGGTTAATATCTTTAAAATTAGCAGGGTTATAGCCATTTTTGTGTTTTCTAAGTTCAGTTGACTGTCGCAGCCATTTTGAATCCAATGGTTACTTTCTGCACAATTCATTAAAAATTTGTCCGGTGGTTCATGGGATATTTTGCTAACAAACACACCAACACGTACACGCTCACACAGGGGCAAAATCAGTATTGACTGCCATTTGCCTTTCGTCAGAGGGCGGTGATAAATAATCAGTATGATGGCGCCTTGGTGGGAAGAGGAAGAAGAGTTGTGAGATTTCCAGCATCGTCCTCCATTCATCATATCTGTAGTCAAGTGGGCATGTTGTGTTGATTTAAGCCAAGCTGTTGGTCAGTGGTGCAGAGATTTGACAGTTTGCTCTGCCCTGAGTTTCCTGGGATTGGTTATGAGAAGGCCCAGTGTAAGGATGTGGGTTATCTGGGAACTGGCAAACACAGCGGTGGTCTCCGCAGGGCCCCGAGCCTCCGATTCAAGAACCACATACAAACAGACATTATCCTACAGCTTCATCTGACATATGGAGGGCCGCAATGCGTCACACAAACACTCACACAAAGATTCACTTTTCAGCCCACTCAATACAGAGTGGCCTAGATTAGGCAGCAACAAAGAAGTGGGCTTCACCGCTGGGAGAAGAGGGGCCGCTCGGCCCTTCTAGACCTCTGCACTGTTTATTTGCTCTGGAAACCCAGACGCTGTGAAACTCCCACTCTGAGGCACTGCACAAATATTGAAGCTATTTGCAGAGGTGGTTTTAATTCTTTACAGAGCAATGATTGGCTCTTTACTCTCATCTCTGTAGGAGCTTCACCAATGAATTCCTTCAGCCTCCTTTAACCCCCCACCCCCACCCCACACACACACATCTTATGCAAATTGGCCATAAAATAAATATAAATGATGCATATTTATCACAGTATCCTGAAAGGTGGGCAATCATGTAATTACTCGTGGTTGTTTGTCTGTTAGCAAAATATCTCATGAGCTGCTTAACTGATTTTAATGAAGCTCTCAGAAAGTAATCACTGGATGTAGTTCTACTACTGAATATTTTTTGTAGTCACTCTGATTCAAGATGGCCTCCACAGCCAGCTGACCTTAGGAAACACTGAAATGGCTACAACTCAGCCAGTTTTAAAGATACTGAGCTTAAATTTGGTGTGGTAGTAGTTGAGCATATTCCCTAGCAGATACTTTGGGCACTACAGATTGTGCAATTTTTTAAAAACCTTTAGTCATAACTGTTGGGCTTAACCCTGTCTGCCTGTTAGCAAAATATCACAAAAACCACTGGACAAATTTGAGTGAAACTTCCACAAAGTATTCATTGGATGTACATCTACAAATGATTACCTTTTGAAGATAACATAATTTATTATGTCTGCCACAGCTAATTAACATTAGAAAACAAAAAAACGGGTATAGCGTTGTCATTTTTACAGCTATTAAGCTACAGTTTGGTGTGGTAATAGCGGAGACACATCCCCAACACATACTTTAAAGTCTAACAGATCACACAAGATAATTGTTTAAAACTTTGGCATGCAAGGCAGTGGGTGATATGCATTCCTTCAAGAAATGCTACTTTAATTTTAATAGCTTTTGTTACCACTAAACTCTAAAATCACATTTATTCTGCTTATAGCGCAGAATAATTTCTCTGTTCAAACAAAATACCAAAAACAGTCAGTAGTTAGGCAAATTCCTGAGCGGACTAATCATGTTCACCCACCAGTTCAAGGCTTGAAGTATTAAAACACAGACAGAGGGACCAAAAAAAAAAAAAAAAAGAAAAAATCCTTGAAGATTTTTGACGTGGTGTGTGCAATAAACAAAATATGACACTAATTAGAGTGTGTGTGCTTTGTTTTTCTTGCAAGAGTGGCATTCCCTTTGTGAGGCTGTGTATACTTCTGCATCCATGAGATTAATTACTCCATCCATTCAGCTGCCTCCACTTTCAACCATCCCAGTCACTTTGCATTAGAGGAGCACAAAACCGGGGTTGATTTCCACAGTGGTGTGTTCAGTGGGACTCTGAAGCACCCACTGACTCAGGATTATTGGCGTGCTTTCACAGGCGAGTTCAGGCCTTGAAAGGAGACATTCCTCGCCACAATGGACCCAGTGTGTGTCGCGGGGGCAGCAGACATGAATAGAGCCCTTAAGTATCACTGTGACTCGTCAGCCTCTAATCAATGCAAACAAGATGAAAGGCCTTATCAAAATAGACAAACACCGACATGAGCAGTGCCTGATCAGAAAAGGTGAGGGCCTTTTTTGTTTAATCTCTACATTAGTGTGTCCTTTTGGCTGGTGTGTGGGTACAATCATTATCCAAGAGGCTTCCTAAAAGATAAGAACTACGAATGTACCGTAGAAGCAAACAACAATGACGAAAAAATCCAAACAAAACAGGAATTCTCTAGAATGTCTTTTACGTGTGACCAGATTGAGATAAAATATCTTTTTGCCTTGTAAATTTTTTCTTGTTTTTAAAATGCCAACCAGTGAGTTGCTGTATTCCCGACGTGAAAGCGGCGTCCATTTTCTGCAAGAAAACGCTGCCCCAAATAAGAGTTTACAACCACAACGGCCTATTAGGATAAACTGATAAACAGAAGCGAAGAGGTGTGCAAAAACTGAAGGTTCAAAAGCTGAAATATACACCTGGACAAACGGTCTCTTTTGTTTTTGTCTTTACAGGATCTTAAAAACACTGCCTTAATCCAGTTTGCAGAATTAGGTTTTTTTAAATGGCTTTCAGAGGTCTTTTACTGAATGTTACAACACATACTAATATATCTCCAATATATAATATGTATTAGAGTTCTGCATCTCTGTTCTGTGGTTGATACAATACATAAATTGATACATGGCCAGTATAACAATTTATTAAAGGTTTATGAGCAGCAAAACTAATATAATATGATATAATATGATATGATACATTTCAGCCTTTAATCGGTTTAGCTTTTGTTGCTGCTGCAGTTCTCCTCCTGAACAGTAGATGTCACTAATGAGAACAATGCTGCTAAACAACAGGAACTACAACCAGAAGAAGAGTTGCCCACTAAAAGAAGTGAGTACGGGGAGCCTCGAATACTTTTTTAAAATTCATTACATGAATCAGGTTCTACTGGTGCAAAAATGTAATAAACCGAAGCATCTAGATTCAGTCACAAAACTGCATCAGTACCACCACATTGTGCACATCCATAAATCAGTGCAAATTAGTTCATCTTTACATGCCTAATATACTGTATATCAATATATTACAGTAAAAATAAGACAGTCAGTATGACATGTTTCTAAATATTACTATTTTAATATCTTAAAATGTATTGTTTTTCTTGGTTTTTGGACATAGTGACACAGTTTACGATGGAGTTTTGTAAACGCTGGTTAGTCATAGTGTTGTTGAATATAGTGAGCCTATTGCCCTGGAATGAAGTACTAAGTGCTCAAGAGGTCTCAGTGTTTGCTGTTTACTCAGTGTCAATATGAAATGAGTCCACAGTTGTTGATACCTAAAACATGATTGAGTCTGTTTTTCACTATTCTGCTGAGCCTTAATGAATGCAGAACGGCTTCGCTTCTGGTGCCGTTTGTGATTAATAAGCTCATTTAGTGAGCACTCATTGTGACCGGGTCTGCAGGCCGGCACAGTCTAATGCTCTTTAGTGGGCTGGTGTTATTTTTTGTGATTACCGTCCAAGTGGCTGCTGCTGGAAAAGAAGGTCAACAAAGTGACCTCATCCTGTCCATCAGCTGGAGAGTGAATGAGAACCTTGTGATTATAGCGAGGACTTCTCTGCTTTTAACAAGTGAACGAGTGTTTTCACATAGATGCTAACGCAGGGATCTTTTTCACCAAAGTGGTTCCAGTGCTGGTTTGGACCCTGGGTCTAACTGTCAACCACTTTTTTTTTTCTATTCTGACTTGCAAAGCACTGGTTCTTGACCAGAAAAACTGGTGCTCCAGTGACTTTGTTGGTCCAGAGTAAAGATCGCTCATATCCGGGGCTAGGGGTGGTGTTATGAAGACCAATTAAAGTCTTGAACATGCTCAGAGTCCATGCTGTTAGATTGTCAGGACTTTGAATCATTAAAATCCTTATTTTATTCAAAGGCCTAGCACTCTTTGAAGGAATGAATATCAGTTGAAGCTGATTTGGTTAAACTTCGAAAACACCATCACACAAGATCTCATGTGATCCTGTGCAATCAGTCAGTGCTCAGAGTATGTGTTGGGGATGTCTCTTAGCTACTACCACACCGAACTTTAGGTCATTATCTGTAAAATGAACTAAGTTATAGCCATTGTTGTGCTTTCTAAGTTCAGTTGGATGTGGAATCCATCTTGAATGGGTTTTGACTCCAAAATTGAATCCGTTGTTGTACATCTAATGATTACCATCTGAGAGTTTTAATAAAATCCATTCAGTCGTTCACGGAATATTTTGCTAACAGACAAGCTAATGCACACTCAAGCACATAGACACGGGCGTAAACATGAACGCCCACAGCAGCCAGCGATGAAAAGCTGGACAATGCAAATGATCAAATATTTATTTTAAAAAGTTCAAAGAGTCAGAGACCATTTGTTCCTTTAAAGAGAAGCTGAGCCCTCGAAAATGAAATTAATTGATGACAACTAAGTATGTGTGAACTATAAGGAGAACGCTAAGAGTTCTCAAGAGGCTGGTGCTTCAGTTCCAGAAGTAATCAGGAAATGATTAACAAATGTTGGTGCTCAGGTTCGTGTACACAAGACAAATACTGTACATATTAACCACCACAAGATGAGAAAACAAATCCTGCAAATTGGACGGTTTTGATTATCTGTGTTTTGCACAGAACTACTGACCTGTTATTAAAATGAAAAGTGTCTATTAAGAAAGAGGGAAAGAGTGATTTACAAACTAAGTGAGAGCAGCCTGACATCTTAGTGAGATTTCAAACGTCTCTCTGTGTAATGATCGCTTTTTTTTTTTTTCCATCACTTGCTCAGCAGGCTGAGTTCATTATGAACCAGAGCAAAATGTGGTTTCCAAGGGAACAAGCCCCTACACGCAGAGCCTCAGGACTAAAGGCAAGATGAGGTGTTTGTACTCATGTATCCCTCAGAGGAAGCTGTGCAGAATTTATGCATACTTACAGAGCACATGCAATATGCTGTGGCCAGCACTGTCCGCTGTTTTCAAACCCACTCAGTTCTGAGATAAATCACCTGGGAAACTGCAGCCAGCCTATTGATTATATGGGTCATCAGATAACACCGGGGCTTGCTGAGCACATGCCCTTCAGCACTAAGCGAAGGCTATCATTTAGCCAGATCAATCGCTCTAATTACCTCACTCCACCCACCGCAATAAATTCAGAACGTATCACGCAGTCTTCAAGGACCTGGAATGGGAAAACAAGGTGTCATTGATTGAATCACACCAAATGTTCAGCATTCCTGACAGAATTTTTAATATTGATTCTTTCAGCTCATTTCAGTCTGACATATTTTATGAAGCATTTGTTTGGTTTCAAACAGTCACTAATTACTGATCCCTCCAGCAACTGTTCTGACTTTGTTTGCACAAGATTTATGCACACAGAGGAGGGTTAATTAAAAAAAAAAAACAACAACGACAAAAAAACAATCAGCAAATAGACCTACTGAGTCATTCATAAATTTAGTGTGTAATATTTTTATTAATTTATGAAGTGACTAATAAATCTGGAAGCCTGAAAATGTTGTCACTTTGTTGTTTTTTGTCAGTGACAGATTAGCAGTAAGCAGCTTAGGGAGCCTGTTAGAAAAACATACAGGATGTCTCCAAAGACACCAGGTATAGCAAAGTGTGGTTTTACAAATGCTGCACGACTTGAAACTTGTACCAGAAAGAGTGAAAATCCTGCCTCTGCTGCAAATGTGGTTTGAACTTTCTGAGACAATCAACTGTGTCTGAAACAAAGAAGCTCTAAGCACAAAAGGAAGCCTGGGACTAAGTGGTGAAAAGTCTCACCTTCGCCTATCTCACACGGCTGTGACTGTTGGTGACTAGTTTGTGAACGGCTTTCGCGAGGGAGTCTTCAAAATGTCTCGAAAAGTTCGCAGTGGTTCTCAATTTCCTTCCATGAGTCACAGATGTTTGCAGTCTTGGCGCTTGAATTTTAAACATCTTCAAAACAAGTTTTCTCTCAAAATAGTTGTAAACCTGTGGGTGGCTTCAACCCTTCTCAGTTTAGTTTTTGTATTTCTAGAGCCCTAAAGCTGTGTTTTCAATATTTATATAGCACCATATCACAAGAAAAATCATCTTATTATAAAAAGCCAAATAGTAAAAGTTATCTATCTAAGGAAGCCAATAGATTGTGTCAAATCTTCACTTCGTCGCAATTCTCCATCCTGACCAAGTACGCTGGTGACAGTGGAAAGGAAAGACTCCCTTTGAACAGGAAGAAACCTCCAACAGAACCAGGCTCAGGCCCGGGTGGGGTTTGAGAGGACAGGAAAGAGACACAGACAAGCACAGAATGACTGGTCCAGGTGTGGTTTCTATGGGAAGAAAAACAATGAAAAAAAGATGCAGTTTTAGTCTAGTCTTAAAGATAGACAGAATGTCAGCCTCATGACAGAAACTGGAAGTTGGTTCCACAAGAGAGGAGCCTGAGAACTGAAAGCTCTGCCTCCTGTTCTACTTTTAAAAACTCCAGGAACCACAAGTAAACCTGCAGACAGAGAGTGAAGTGCTCTGTTAGGAAAATATGGAACAATAAGATCTTTAATTTAGGATGGAGCTTGTTTTGTTGAGAGTTTTGTATGTTAGAAGTAAGATTTTAAATTCAATTAGGAATTTTAAAGGAAGCTAAGTGAGGAAAACTAAAATAGGAGAAACATGATCTCTCCTTCTAACTCTCATCAGAACTCTGGCAGCAGCCTTTTAGCTCAACTGAAGACTTTTTACACACTATTATGACAGCTGTAAAACACTGCTCGCTGGACTAGTCTCCAACAGTCCGATGAAATTCTACCCTTGTTTAGTTAAAGGTCCTCAGTGCACCACTTCTTCTTCATGTGTCATTTACACGCACACACACACAACCAAACAGTGTCTTGTGTTAATATGTTCAAGCTGTCCACTTAAAAGCAATGCTGTTGTCAGTGTTTTGCCCTTCTTCCATTTGTCTCTCACCTCTAACATGCTGAGTGCTGCCATCCCGCTATCTGGTTTCTCCACACTTGAAGCCCCACAGTAGACCACTTATCACTGAGGCTGGCACGCTGCCCACTGCCCGTCACGTTCAGTCTTTCACTTTGTCTTTCATTCAGCAAAAGACAGGAGGCAACAACTCAAATGGGCAAAGTCTACTGCTGAGAACAACAAATATCCAGAAAAATATCACCTTAATCAGCAATTTGGACTTTCAGCTCATGCTTAGATGTTGATGCCAGTGATTTTTTACTGTTTTTCCTTGGGTTTTTTCTTTTTTTTTACAAATACCGGTCAGTTAAACAGCCTTATGTTTGGTGGAGACTACAATTTTAGCAAAAAGAGAGTAAATACGGATTTTTGTAATACGGTACCCTGGAACCAAACAAACCAGGGACCTCGTGCTTTATTTGATTTCACAGAATCATCTAGCGTCTGGAATAACTCTCAGCTACTACCACACAAATAGTTAGCCCAATGTCCGTAAAACTGACTGAGTTAGAGAAGATACTGGATATGCTTTGTCTGTTTATTAAAGGTCTAACAAACTGCACTGCCACCTCTACTGGCAGGCTGCTGCAATGCAGGCTCGTATCCAAACCCATCTAAACACACCCGGCAGCTGCCCTCAGCGCCAGGGTAACTGTTCAGCTCATAATAGTGACTGATTAGAATACCAGTGGCAAGAAGGGAACCCAAAGCAGTTGTTGACAAGAGATATTAAGCAAAGTGGGGAGTGCAGCCACAGGGATTTGATGATGCCATCAGGGAAACATGCACTGGCCCACATAGAGGCTCTCTTTAACACCATAGCATCCAAACAGCTGATAACCCTATCCGAGAGACGAGAGGAGTGTTACGCTGTTTCACCCCACAGCCAGACGAGAGGAATCTGAGAGGCAAATCATTAAACCCTGCGATGAAACGGCACAGACAGGACTTATGTTACCACTTTTCCATGCTATAAATACATCTTTTTTTTTATTGTTATTTTTGTCTGGTTTTCATCTTCCCTCCTCTACTCTCCACATCTACCACAGCTCTGTGAATGTGACTGCTTTGGATTTGAGTGCCAAACCAAAACCACAAATATTATTTTGTATCTGCTGCTCAGTTACATTTGATCTGGTCTTGCTAATCATGCTGCTGAGAGCAAGTGAGGCAACTCTTCAAACCATATTTATTAATCTGTTTTCACCTTCTCTATAACTGCATTTCCAGTCTGCTGAGAAGCTTTCACTGTCATCATCACCATCAACGTCTAAAACTGAACTAACCGGAGGGGAAAAAAGCACTGTGGTAAATAAAGCAGATTAAACTTTTCTTTAACTAAATACAACTTTCAGATGTTTAAAAGAACAAAATGAATTTTAAAACACCAGTTTCTACTCTTGAAGCATGTAGCACAGCAGATAGGTTGCCTTGTTATGAATTTGCTAGCTTTTAAAAAAAAATATATGTAGCCAGGTGAACTACTTCAGTAGCGCTAATATTGTAGACCTTGACACTGTCCCTTTAAGAAAAGGTCCAAGCTTAACAACAAGACAATGTTGGCTTCTGTGTTGCCTCATGCGAAGTACTGCTAAAGAGCAGTAGAGAGGTTGGTAGTGATTCCCAACCCTGGTCCTTGAGGAAAAACTATCCTGGATGTTTTAGGCGTTTCTCTGCTGTGACACACCTGATTTGAATGACTGAGTGATTAACAGGCTTCTGCAGAACTCGAAGACCTGCTGAAGAGCTGAGAAACAATGAAAACATGCAGGATAGTGGCCCTCCAGGACCAGGGTTGGGAACCACTGGCAGATTGTGCGATAGCTACCCTGTGGTGGACGAGACTGTTTTACAGTCGGCGTCAGTGGGTCACCATGGTTGTGTATTTTTGTGCCAATCAGAAGGGAGAGAAAAGTACTGTGCTGAGTCTACGTGTTTGTGTTATCACTCTGGTCATGCACTGGAAAGAGTGAGTCCATAATTTCATTTCAACACTGTTTTTGGTTCACAAGAGTGTCATTTGGTTATCGATGTTCTTCATTTTATTTATTTATTTTTTGAGAAAATGTGAACTGTGAAATGTTATTTGTGCTTGTTCTCTGTTTTCCTGTCTTTGTTCAGACACGAGCCATTAGCCAACGTAAAAGAGGCTGTAACTCAGTCAGTTTAACAGATGCTGAGCTAAAATTTGATGTGGCAGAAGGTGAGAGTCATTCACCACACATGAGCTCATCTTATGATCCTGCATGAGATTATGCACAATGTTATTTTCAAGGTTTGACCAAACAGCTACAGCTCCATCATTTCTCACCATAAGATGATCTTAGTCTAAAACTCTGGCATGAAAAGTGGCGGGTGATATGCATTCCTTCAAGAAATGCTCGGTCTTTAATATAAAAAAATTTGTTAAGAAAACACACCTTGTGTTTCTGGTTTTTGTTTGTCCTATTACTGTTGTTTTTCTTTCTCTTTTTTTCTTTTTTCATAATTTGTGAGTCATTGAATCTAACGGAGCAGCAATGCCATAAAATAATCCTTTAGCGTGAGACCCTCTAAAGTATTAATGAGGTTTTGTTCTTTAGGGAAATTTAATGTGATTCATTCTGTCCCTGACAAAGAGTTATTAGCACCTCCCAACACTTCCCGGGAGATGCTCCCTCCGTGTTTGATTGTGTTTCGCTGCTCAACAAAGTGCCACCTCGGTGTAATGAGTTGTTCATAATTTGTCACCATTTTGCCTCTTTCAACAAAATAACCATTTGCTCTGCTTTCTTGTCCACTTCACTGCACCCTCTCAGGAAAGGCTTTTAGAGACATTTACTTCAGAGCGAAAGAGCCGCACAATGCGTGGAAAAGAAGTGTAGAGGACGACATGTCTTTTGCGTGTATTATTCATGCAGAAAAATGCATTTACCCCAAGTCTTTTCAGTGCTAATATTATGTTCATGTTGTTAATGCAGCATACTGCTTTTTAACATCAGTTTGATGGAAAAGGGTCACCTAGGCTGATCTAGGTTCTGGGTTGCTGTCAGAGGCACTCTTTGGTCCTCTGAACAGTAACGCATTGTTTTCTTTTTCACAATAGTGTCATTGCAAAACTACTGGAAAAACAAGACAAAAATATAGTCTCATTACAATCACAGGATAAAGACAGTATAGCCTCTTTGAATTCTAGGGTTTATTTATTAGAACATAATAAAAAAAACTTGATTACCTGATCATCATCCGTCTGACCACATCTGTAAAAGAGATGTTTGCTGTTCTGGAGCATACAGGTGTGTGTTAACGCAACGCCAAGAAAGAAAGACATCAGCAATGACAGGTCACATGAATGATTATTTGTCCCCCCCAGAGAACAACATCACTGGAACAATGCTGTCATACAGTATTAAGCACTATGACAGCAACAAAGAAACATTTACCCCAAGACACAGCAGAGCAGGTGCCTGTTTTCTTTCACAGTATGGTTCCTTTCTGACAATAGACACTGGATTTATATGTTTGGTTAGTGCACCCTAAAAACTACTGGGTTAAAAACAGCCCAATTTGTAACCCAATACTGGGTCGACATTCAAGGGTAGTTTTAACTCAGCAGACTTTGGGTTATCAGTTTGACCCAGCATACTGGGTGAAGTTTTCTATCCAAAAATTGGGTTACATTGACAAGACCTTTATTATAAAAAATGAGTAGCAGATTACTATTGTTATTATTATTTGTAAGTTGATAAAAAAAACATTGCAAGTAGTGAAGTAAAATGTGAAATAATTGAACAAATATAGCCAAGATATGCAATAGTTTTGTGTCTGTCCACTCTCTATACTCAAATATACTGCATGACTACAAGGACAATCAGGAAGGAAAACCACTGGATAAAACTTTTCTCATAGTACAGTTATAAACCCTACACCATTTATGCACAATTAACATCCAGCAGCACTGCATAATTTCCGTTTCACATACTCACTGAAACGTATTCTCATTCAAACTCCCAACTAAATGTTCAAAAATGATATTTACACTAATTATGGGCTCAGATTGAATGCATGAATCATGAAAGTCATTCAATTATTTGACCTTAAGATAATCACTGATTTCTGAGCTCCATGCAAACATACTTAAACACACTTTACGCGGGAAGTGCAATTACTTATTCACTTCTTATGTTCAGAAGCAAACAGCTGGAGGCACATCCTTCTGCGACAAGACTTCCTGCCTGTGGAACAAGCTCCCTGCAAAACATCAGCAGATTTGTCTTTGAAGTAAGTTAATTCGAGATTAAAGCTCATTTCATTCAGTGAAATCAACATTTAAAGTTTTCCTTTAAGGAAGGAAATGTGCCATTTCCTCACACCCATTAGAGGTAATTTGTCATCAGGTTTCTGACTCAGTTTCATGTCCAGATGTAGTGGGAATGCATGATCGATGGATTTGTTTGTTCTGATGTGTTACTGGTCAGTTCAACTTCCTGTTTGTGAATACAGGTGAGTCCAAACAGTTTCACTGCTAATTAAACCTGTCAAAGTGACAACACAGAACATTCATAAGAAATGTATCAGGATGAAAATGGTGATGACCTGTTGAGTCAACAATCTATCAGTCATCACAAGACTGATCCATCTTATCACCAAACACCATTTCAGCCATTATTAATATAACAGGATAACAGATCTGGTTGTTAAAGCTTACAAATTGTCCCAGTTAGTGTGTGGTGCTAAACCAAGGTGGGCAATATCCAAAAACAGATACAAATCTAAAACTTTAGGTCAAGGGTAAACTAATCTTACTTGCACCAGTTTATTTCAGTGCCAAAAACAAATGCTATTTTAGCCCCATCACAACTATCTAAGAACTGTAAGATGCTGCCAAGTGATCTTGGCAGAACCAAATAAGCATATTTATAGATACTCATTAATTAAAAGAGGGGGGGAAAGCCCAAGAGTGCTCAGAGCATGTATTTGGAATGACTCTTAGCTACTACCACACCAAGTTATAATATCTGAATGAGTTACAACTATTTTTGAGTTTGGTAAAGTTGATTGCCTGTGGCGACCATCTTAAATCGGTTGACTCCAAATGTTAATCAGTTGTAGATGTACATCCAGTGAACTGCATTAAAAATCATCCAGTGGTTCATGAGATATTTGAGAATTGACTCTAATAGATAATGGTAAAGTATTAAACAAAACTCTTGTGTAACCTATTAGTGAGTTTCAGAGTATGTGTTGAAGATAACTCTAACGTGCTGCCACCTCAGATTTTATCTTAATATCACTGACTGAGTTTTAGACATTTTTCTGTTTTCAAAGGTCAGTTAGCTGTGGCGACCATGTTCAATTTGGTTAACTTCAAAAGATAATCAGTTGTAGATGTACATCCAGTGATTGCCTTCTGATTGTTTCATCAAAGTCCATAAATTGGTTCATGAGATAATTTGCTTACATGACAGACAAATGAATACAGACAGGCACACACAGATGGGCAAAGCTATTATTGCCTGCTGTCAGGCGGGGAAAAAAACACATATTTCAAAAGCATGTATGAGTTTTTAGTTGCCTAATAACGGCTAAAAGCCTGTTCTCACATGCATTCACTCAAGAACATTGATCAAATATCTTCAGGTCTAAAGTTTATGTGTGAAAGCATCTTTAGGATATAGAAGAAAACTGCATGAATGCATCTTTATCACAGACTATATGGAATCAGCATTCATTCCAGTCATATGCTGTGAAAACAAGTTGAGTAGATGCATACTGGCGTCTTGCCTGCAAATACACAGCTGCAAGGCCTGCACAGATCCTCTCAGTAAAAATATATTCTATTCCACCACTACACTGTTTTGTTGCCACTAAATGAATATGCAAAAGAGGGCTTTCAGTTAAATCAGGAGCACAGAGCTGTCAAGTGGAGGAGATTGTTGCCAGAGGGGCCTTGCCAAAATTACAATTAAGCTGTCACAGCCGGAGTCAAGAACACTCTCTTCAGGCTATTCTCTCATTAATTGGGATTTGGGGAGTACCTGGGTCTCCTTGGTAGCGAGGTTCAAGTGGTTGTTAGTGAATGACAGAGTAACAACTCAAGCCGTTCCATCTTCCAAGCCTGAGAAGATGAGATTGTTACGAAACGTGATCAACAACCTCTCAGGGGGGTCACAAAGCGGAGCTTTAGCACCTACAGGAGTGTATACTTTAGTTCAGGCTCCTTTGAAGCGTCGCTCACAAATATGTTTTAGAAACTGACTTAAGTGCCTCTCAGGCGACAGACAGTTCTCTCTTTCAAAGAGCCAAACACACAGAGCGTCACCTTGTCCAGGGTCAGGCTGGTTTTAAGTGGCTTTGGCAGCTGATGTCTTCATAATGCACAGACGATAAGCCTCTTTTCGATTTACATACAAGTACTACGCATATTGTCTCTTCACAACTACCTAAGAAGACATGGAACATTTAAAATGTTACCATGTAAATGTTTATCAGGTGCAATTGTTAGTAGTGCAAACTGCAGTGCTATGCAAACTGGTCAACCTCAGTTATATAAAGTGGCAGAAGCAGGTTGACCGTGGCGAGGGGCACTGGAACTGGCCAAGAGGAGTCATTGTCGTCTGCGACACCATCTAAAACTGAAGATTGGGAAGCATCCGCCGAGATCCCCTCAAAGATGGACACTGGAGGACCGTCCACCTGGACCTGCAGCGTCCAGAAGTAAATAAAGTTCAACCTCTATGAACCAAGAATACATTCACAAAACTCAAAGAGGCTCAATATCACCAAAACAATATATATTTATATTCATATACTGTTCAAACAGCAAAGGTCAAAATAAAGAATATGAGGAAAAAGGAGGTTTGGTCTTACTGCCAAGCTTCTATCTAACACAGCAGCTACAATAGCTGGAGGTGAAAGAGGTTTCTACCATTCAGTCTGTATTAAAGCACATCATCTGCCTTTAAGTCATTTAGATGTGCTCCCAACGATAGCAGTTAATGAGATTAAAGCACTGTGATCAGGCAGTGAGTAGCCAGCTGAAGTGGGCGGTTAAAGCTGGAGACATGCTGGAACTGAGAGTGCAGAGCCGCGCTTTTATATATGTTTTTCTGCCATATTTCAGACCTCTCCAAATAAGAAAACCAGGATGAAAACACAGATGTCAGAATTCATTATGAGGGAAAGAAAATGGCGAACATGTATTTGGGTGTAAGCGATGTGTCAGTATTTAAATACAGTTGGACTAATTTAGCTTCTCTTATTGTTGTAACACGTAGAATAATTTTAGCGTCTTAGACAAGCGTTGAGGAAATATTTATCAAAATGAAATACCAGAGAATTGAGATGACAACTTAAAGCTCATATCTCACTGGGCTGCGACTGCTGGCGACACAACGGCATTCACAAGGGAGTCACCAAATGTTTTGAAAGGTTTGCGAGGGTTCACAATTATATATTTCGTCAGTCACAAGGCCTTGTTCATGTGTTGATTAGAAACAACAATGTGAACCAGACATTATGGGCACCATGTGGAGACATGCTCCAGCCTTTAGCAGGTCAGCCTGATTCTGGACTTCTTCTCTATGGTCCACATCACTTGACATCTGAAGACAAAATCACTGCTGGTCTGGGGAGAGGCCTTGTATGTATATGGTCCAGATTTCTCAATTGTTATGCATAACTATCGCACCACTGTTACACAACCTTCTTGAGACTCTTTGTCGCAGGTGTCAAAAATGTGCAATTTTGTTGCGAGAATGTCATGCAACAGTGGTGCAATAGTTCCTCCCAACATAGTTTCGTTGGTTGTTTGTACGACATTTGTCCAGCATTACAGATACATATATTTATTATGTCAGAGCTCATGTTGAGTCACCGTCACAGAGCTCCTTGTGGTAACAGCAACACTTTTGTCGATCTATCCACTTCTGTAGAGCAAAAAACAAAAGGCATGTGTCTCTGGAGGCAACCCTGTGATACATTTCTAAGTTTTAGCTCCACAACCAAACTGAAAAAAAAAAAAAAAAAGAAATCCTTTTTGACTACTCCAGTGTTCCTCGACTTGTTTTTGCCACACAGAGATACAAACCTCGACCCCCTCCAGGCACAAGACTTCACACGAGCCCCTCAGTGCCTGGCAACTGGCACAGGGCTCCTAGATAAAAATACCCTTACTTCTTTACCAGCGTGAATTGTGAGAAGAGCATCTTGTTCTAGCTGCTACTTCGAGTCATTTGAGTGGAACGAGACAACCGATAAAATGAAAGAATGACTAAAGAAATTAACATTCAACAGAGCAACGGATTTAACCGACATGAATGGGGTTCTTTGTCTTAATCTTATGTCTTTGTGCTTAGAAGCTATTCTTTTAAAAGTTTCCTTAGAATGAATTAAAAGCATAGCATTCCTTGAAGGAATGCATATCTCCCTTCGCCCTTAGTTTTGAACTAAGATCATCCTATGCTGAGGAATCATGGCTTTATAACAATCTTGGTCAAGCCTTGAAAATAATGTTGTGTGCTGTCTCAGTGGAAATAGCGATACCTTGAACCATCTGTAAGTGCTCAAAGCATGTGTTGATGATGAGCCTGAGCTATTACCACACCAATTTTAGCACAATATAGTTCAAAACTGACAGAATTGTAGCCTTTTAGTGTTTTCCAAGGTTAGTTGTTAGCTGGCTTGGATCCACATGTTAATCAGCTGGAGACTTATTAGCAGCACGACGGCTTAGTGGTTAGCACTGTTGCCTCACAGTAAGAAGGGCCTGGGTTCAAGCCTCGGGTTGGACCGTAGGTGTTTCTGTGTGGAGTTTGCATGTTATTTGAGTGTGGTTGGGGATGATTCTCAGGTACCACCACCCCAAATTTGAGCTCAATGTTTGTAATAATAACTGAGTTATAGGTATTTTTGTGTTTGTTAAGGTTGAGTATCTGTGGGGACCATTTAGAATTGTGTTAACTCCAAAACTTAATCAGTAGTAGATGTGCATTCAATGGTTATTTTCTGAACATTTCACTGAGCTCTGTCTAGTGGTTCATCAGATATTTTGCTAACAGAGAAGCAGGCAGTGATCAAGGTTCATTAGATTTATTTTTAAACCTTGTTAGAAATGTTGACAGCCGTAGTTTCTTGTGTCTCACTTCAGCCTTTTATATGATCAGTTTTACTATGCAACATTAGTATTTTAATACTTCACCCTGATACGTTCCAGAGTTATAAACATCAACAAGATCTGACATGTTCTGAAAGGGATTAAGCAAATCAACTCAAGTTAATGAAACCAATAAATCATAGCATGCAAGCAGTTTTATTGCTCATCTATACTCATGAAGACATAAAGTACATACACCCTCTAAATCATGTGTTTCCACTAATAGATTTACATTAAACCACTTCGCTGTGATGCTGCCAAACTAATTATCATGAAAAGAAAGAATGCTGGAAATAACACTGACTGATTAGATTAGTTTACTCTATATGAAGGCGTTATGGTGTGTTTCTCTTATTCACAAAATGTCTTGAATTTCAACCGAACTTCTGGATGACGTTAGTGTTCGAAAGCTCAAAGAGTCTTTCAAACGTGGCTCTCAGCAAACACTGACCATCTGCGCTCCACATTTCGAGCAAAGGGTGAAAAAAGTATCAAGGAGCTTTTCCTCAAGCGCCTAAAGCCGCCAACTCATGAAAGGACTGGATGAAGCAGCCCGGTCTGGATCCGATTCAGAAGATGGTTCGATTAAAAGCAGCAGCAGCTGACAAGGCGAACAAGCCAAGTCTCCCCACTGGCTCAGCTAACTGCAGGCCTGCTCGTCACAACAAGCCCTGACACGATCGGTTTGAACATAATTGGACAAGGAACTGATTACATTTACAGCTGAGCGACAATACACCAGGAGGGGAAATGAAGTCATGAAAGTTTACACTCGGCAATTTTGTAAATCATTACTCTGAAACGTGACCAGGATCACATTTACTGGCGCGGCGCTCCGCAGGCCTGGCCAAACGCCACGTCTGGGGAATATGAACGCAAATGCAAGAAATTTATACTTGCGATGCAGCTGAATTACCTCAAATGGTTATGCAGTTGTGGACAATTTATGAGAGAGTTTTCTGATCGATGATGAGAATAAAATAAACATAGGGAATGTTTTGGCTCTAGGCTCCTGAGAGCTGATGCATTACTGATTTCTAACTGCCTTTCGACATTCGAATCAAACCCGAAATATGGTTTATTTTAAGTGCCACAGTTCTGTTTCCAAAGACAAGTGAGCAGCGTCCCTGCTGGACATGCTAATGAGATCCGAGCTGGTGTCACCTTAGTTTCACAGTTGTCTGGAGGCCCCTACATAAAAAGAATTGACAAAAATGGAAAACGATAAACAACTGGATGGATTCGTTGGAAATCAAGATGAAAATACCTGTTTGTTTAATATCTTTAATATGGAATCTTTGTCAAATCTGCAATATTAGCTTAAAAATCACTGTTCAGTCATTAACAGCTATAAATTCATATTCTACTGTGTTGCTATTGCATTTAAATACTTTAAAACAGAAAATAGACATCTGTGTTCATCAGTGTCTCTTATTTGTTCTTTTCACAGTCTTTGCAGCAGCCTTGAGATGTTCTGAGTGGCTAACATTTTGAACAATTTGTTGTGCAATTATTCTACACTAGGACACTCAGATGTTTTTTACTGAGCAATCTCTAAGGAAATTATCTGGTACTTTCAACAAGCCTTCAAGAACAAGGCCTTGAGAATAATTTTATAATAAATTGAACAACAAGCTAGTCATGCTTTGTAAACAGCTAAAGTTTGTCTCTAAATGTCACGGGATATGAAGGAATCACTTGTATTTAGTTGTGCTCAGCTCAATGCCAATCTGCTCTCAGATTTTTTGCTGTGTTTGCACCTCCCACCCAAACACAAAGGTCTTTAGTGAGGAATATTTATATTTTAAAAAACGCTTTCCAAAGTGGAAATTTTTTGCAGCTCATTTTGTGGTGGTACGGAGGACGTCGGTGAAAAAAATAATTTATAATTCCAAATTATAAAAGGAATGTTTTGACAAGAGTTATATAATTGACTTTATCTTCATTGAGTTTTTGGAAGACATTATGGGAATATTTAGTGTTTTCAGAAAGGTGGAAATATAATCTTCTAAAGCAGTTCTCTAGTCTTGAGTTTGTACATTTAGCCTGCAAAGCTACCAAGAAAATTACCTAGTGTGCATCAGTTAAGGTTGCACACGAGAATGTTTCTTTCCCGTATGCACCAAATACTTTCCAGTGTACTATACAAGGTACTTTCCAGTGTGCATCAGATGCTTTTCAGTGCACACTAAATACTTTCCAATGTATACCAGATACTTCCCTGTGCGCTCCAGCTCCTTTCCAGTGTCATTGGTTCAGCAATTTGTTGATGGTTCCTAAGCAAACCACCCTGTTTAGGAGGAGGGAGACACGGAAGTGAGCTGACCGTCATTTTAATGACAGCACAGTGTCAAATGGCAGGAAGACACCGCTGAATCCAACCTTGAGTCCCCCTAGTGGTCTGGTGCACTTCCGTTTTGTGGAGTGACTTTGCTGCTTTTTGTGCTAGCTGCTGTTCTTGGCATTTGCAGCATTTTCCTTTGCATTTGTTTTGTTGGTTGTCTGTTTTTGCTTCTGTCGACTCTCTGTGATTGCAGCATTTTTCTTCTGTAGCATTTTTCTGTTGCATTTGTTTTTTGTGTTTGTGTGTTTTGGAGTTTGCACCATTCATGCGTTTTGTCTTTCGCCGTTTGCTGTGCATTTAGCTGTTTGCTGCGCATTTAGCTGTTTGCTGCACATTTGACCTGGTTGGCCATGTGTTTGCTGTGTGTTTTGCCGTTTGTACCTGTTGGCCACCGTAGTTCTACCTACCCAACTGTGTCCAATATTGGCTCCAGAAATTCACTCATGTCTGATTGACTGCAGCTAAGGATGGGCTGGGTTTATTCCCCTCAGACACTTGCAGATTTTGCATCTTTACCCCTCACACACAAACAGAATTTTATGCCAACTAATATTGAGTAGAATCTGGTATAAAATTGTGCACTGTGTCCTCAGCTTAAAGGAATAAAAACAAACAAAAAAACAGAAGTTATCAGGCACTCTCCTTGTCATGCACACACTTTGAGAATCACTGATATGTGATATATCTCTGTTCAGTAACTTGCTTTGTGTCGGCAGAGACTCTGTATAACTTCCTAGCACAAGTTTATCTATTGTTGATAAAATTGTGGCAATTTCAGCTCCACACCATTTATCTCAGAAGCAATCAATTGAACAGGGATGTCTAATTAGGTAGTTATCCACATGTCATATGGAAGTTGATTAGTTTGTTTTGTTTCGCCTTGACCGGCAAACTCCACCCTTCTCGCTCTGTGTCACAGCACTTTTTCCTGACGAGTCCGATGAGATCTGCCGTTCTCTCCGTCTTTCACTCTCTCCATCTCTCTCTCTCTCTTTCCCCCCCTCTGGACTCCTTCCATCACTCGTTCGAGTGAGAAAGTGGCGTGACAGTGATGTGATGGGGCTACACAGACTGTCAAGATGGATTGCTACCCTGGAAGATTTGCACACACACACACACACATACACACAATGACTGTGTGCCATACAAATGCACAGATAGAATCCCACATGCGTGCGTTCACCTATCTTCACACACATTCGTACACATGCATGACCATACAATCACAAACCCTTCTGTATGCAGACACACACACACACGGTCCAGTGAGCTCCTGGGCCTGTCAGCCGAAGGTCGCTCAATCTGACACAGTGTTCCAGTTGGAAACAGGCCCATCGTGGCGTCACTGCCTCCATGTCAACCTGAAACACACGAACACACACCAGAGCAATTCACATCTGCTTTTTTAAAACTTCTCTTCCTGTTAGAATCACTTAAAGTACCTGTGAAGCAAACGCAAGCTCAGGTTGTGTAAATATGAGTAAATATTAACAATATAAACACTGTGTGATGGCCACACACATGAACATACAATGTGATATTTTCTGTTTGTAGCTGGTGTGTGTAAAACTGTCACAGATCAAGTTCTTCATACAAAGAGAACTCCATGCTCTGTAAACCACACACAAAGACACGGAGCAGTCAAGGATGATCAGGGTGAACTGCTGCCAAACAAAGCTTCCTCTTCTCCCTGACAAACACACACACACAACCAAAGATGCAGGCCTAACCCCACAGGACAACATGTCAGGCAAAGATCTGAGAACACATTTTCAACTTGGCTGAGCAATCGAGCAGCCCGGGGGTCTGCTCGGGTGCTGGTCTCTGCCCACCCTCCGTCTGCCCCTCCTTCTGCATCGGCGATCAACAGCGAGCAGCCGATGAGGTCAGCCAGATAGAGACGAATCCATACTCTGCCGCTTGGAAGACTCAATTGATGTTTTTCTTTTGTTTTCTGTATAATACAGCACTGTTTGTGTGGCTACTTCACTAAAAAATTGTGACTTTGGCAATTTATCTTCACTTGAAGAATGCTTTATTGTTTTTATCATCTGCTGCCAAGGGCGAAAGGGCAATTATGTTTTTGCCCATGTCTGCTTCTGTGTGTTCATTTGTATACACTGTTTGCATACTATCTCGTGAACCACTGGACAGATTTTAATAAAACTCTCAGAAAGTAATCACTGAGTTGACATCTACAACTGATAAACCTTTAGATTCAACTTGATTCAAGACTTTAACCAACACTAAATAGGCTCTAACTCAGCCAATTTTACAAATATTAGGCTTAAATTTGGTGTGGTAGTAACTGAGCATCACGACCCCAAAACATACTCAGAGCGTTACACATTGTGTAACATTTATGCTAAAAAACTTTGGTGTCAACCTGATCTGTTTGCCAGCAAAATGTTTCAAGAACTACAGGACAGATTTTCATGAAAGTTTCAGAAAGTAATCATTGGATGTACATCTACAACTCCTTAACTTTTGTAGTCAACCCATTTTTAAGATGGCTGCCAGAGCTTTTTGACACTTTTTGGGTTAAAATAAAAACCCTATTTTTCTAATAATTCCTGTGACGACTCCTGTTTTCAACTCGACATCAAGATAAGATGGCCTTTATTTAAAACTCAATTCACCCACTGCCAATATGGATTCATTCAAAGAATGCTATGCTTTTAATTTTAGGTGTTTTAAGGGTGCAGCAAAAAAAGTGAACCACCAAATAAGCAATGTTTATTCAGTTGTGGACCAATGCATCATCGTGCTACCAAAGCTCTGTTCACTAAAGATTTAAGGCTCCATCATACTCCATATGACCTCAAGAAATCAATTCGCGGTCACGTGGTTGCGAGACATTCGTTTTCGAACACACCTTTCATCGTTCATGAGACACTCGGATCAGAACTCCCGGGAAGCTCCTCCCTCCTCCTACAGTGTTAAAACAGGTTTCTTCCCACCATCTTTTCAACTCTCCTGTCCTTGTACAGGTTGTTGCTTCCCTTACTGCAACCAGCCCTGTTTATTAAACCAACTTAGACAGTACACGCCGTCTGGCAAATTTGACTGCACAGTAATAAGTGAACGAAGGGAACATGTCCCGACGCTGCCCGCCGAGGCGCACTTCTCGCAGTCTCCTTCGTGCTCAATATCTGTGATATTTCTTTCCACAAGTTCTTTGTCAACTGACTAAATTTTTAAGTTCATAGATTTATAAGTTTTGCTGGCAAAGTTGTAAAGATGGCTGTTTTCTAACAGCCTCTGCCAGCTGCTTCTCATCTGAACAGTAGAAGCAAAATGACTCCATTAAAGCTCACTGGCTTTTTCACATAAGTACGCATGCATCAACTTCTGACCAATCACACATTACATGGTGCAAACCCCTGTGAGAAAAAGTTCAGCCAGGGCCTTGTGTCGTGAATGAGAGGCGACTTTATGATTTCTCATGGAGCATGACAGCAGCTTAACCTTACGTCACTAGTAAATTAAGCAAGAATAAGCGCTAAATCTGAATTTACAAGCTATTTAGTGACTTCCTCGTGCCAAAGGAAGAAGCAGATGAGAAAACAGATAAAGAACAATGGCATTTTACTGCAGATTCCTAAAAAGTGAATAAATGAACCATAATTAGTTTGTCTTTTAATACACATTTACAGTGTTTGAAACTAAGCTGGTCCAGACAGTGAGCAAAATCAGTGCTCCTTTAAATGAAGCCATTTTAGTTTTCTTTTTGCATGGCTTAGTGTAAATACACTCCTTAAACCAGCTGTTCACAACAGTGTAAGTGACCACAAACACATTAATTGCACTGATGCAGGTAAACCTATTCAAACTTTCAATAACATGCAGACTTGTATAATCTTCCACAAGAGAACCAGTACAGCTAATCTTCTTTATGATAATGTTCGTTTACTTTCAGTTTGGTTTTTATCCGAAACAAGAGAGCTGTAAGTAACTGCATCAGTTAGGGCTCACAAACATTTCATTTCTGTTTGATGAACTCTTTAGTTGTTTCCAATATTGGAACTCGTTATTGCTGCCACCAAAACCCAAAAAGTGTTGACAATACTATTTTTGTCTTTCTGTCTGTGTGTGTGTAGATGTTTGTCTGTAGTTTTAACAAAATATCTCATTAATCACAGGACAGATTTTAATGAAACTCTCAGAAAATATTTAGTAGATGTGCATCTGCAAGTGATTAGCTTTTGAAGTCATTCCAATTCAAGATGGCTGCCACAGCTAAAAGACCTTAGCAAACACAAAAATGGCTATAATTCAGTCAACTTTACTAATTTTGAGCAAGCATTTGGTGTTGTAGTAGCTGAGAGTTTTTCCAACACATACTTCAAACGCTACATGTTGCGTAAGATTTATGCTAAAAATTTTGGCATTTCTTGTTAGAGTCGATCATGTCTGTCTGTTAGCAAAATATCTCATGAACCACTGGAGGAGTTTTAATGAAACTCTCAGGAAGTAATAACTCAATATTCCTCTACAGCTCATTAACTTTTGAATTCAATCCAATTCAAGATGGCCGCCACAGCGAATCAGTTTTAACCAACTTAAAATTGTGTACTAGTTAGTCAATGTTACAAATATTGAGTTAAAATGGGTTATTTTTAAGATATGACCAAAACAGGTATAGCCCTGTCATCTCTCAACATATTGTTTGATGATCTTAGTTTAAAACTCTGGCATGAAAAGTGGAGGGTGATATGCATTTTTTTTTCAAGGAATGCTAGACCTTAATTTTAAACTTTAGCAATAAATAATGTTGTTTGGAAAATTACTGAACACATAAAAATAAGGTGCAGAGCATTTAGTTAAACACACAAGATGAAAAAAGTTTTTTCAAAGGAACAATTAGGAGCCAATGAATTCATCGAAAGCAGCTGAAAACAGACTCTATGTGCTTATGTGCGTCTTCCCCATCCTCCATCAGCCGCACCGGAGAGAACGCACAGGTCAGACAAACAAGGAAGCCTCATTAACCAAAAATACAAACATCAAAGTTTCTCCAGCATTTATGATTGATTAGCACCACATTAGGTTGAAGGGCTAATTAGGCCTCAAGAGTGTGGCGCCTGTTATTAGCACACACTTGTCACTGTGGTGCAGAGAAGAGCCCATTTCCGTCCCTCCGCCTAGAGCCAGGTGGCCCTTGTTTTTGAGCTACAGACGCTCTCAGCAGCACTCTTTCCTCTGAAGACCTATGTGCTCTCTGTGCTCCACGTAGACCTCGAGTCTGAAAGCCACAGGAGAAATGAAACACACACAAACACACGCAGACACGCAGAGGAAGTGGTGGGGGAGGTCACTCCAGTGCAGAGACAGTTTATGGTACAACACAGACTGCGTCACAGACGAGGCTGTGTCAAAACACAGTCTCTGAACGCCTCAGCCACCACCAGTGCCGTGTTTGTGAATGTGCGTGCAGATGTATGCATTAGCGCCGTGAGAGAAAGAGTCAGTAGCTCGCAGTTCCTTGTCGTTATTTTTAACCAGAGCTGTGGTGGCTGAATGGGGAAGTGTGTCTGTCTGGTTTAGTGTCTTGCTTGAGGCGCACCACTCACCTCTTTCTTGTTTCTCTCCCCAGCTATGTCTGACACAGAAAAAGCCAAACAGACTGTGCTTTAAGCTGAAACGTATATGCAAAAGCTGCCGCTACGCACTCTTGATGCCCTAGCTGAGCTCTGCGCTGCGTTAACTAGTTTTCTATGAAGTCGTCGATGTGCGAACGCATCCAACAGCAGGTGAAATGTGGGGAGGAGAGAAAGTCTGCTAATGAGCAGCCTGTATGAGCTCTGTGCTAACCCCAGCAGACACACTCTCTCACAGAAACACACACATTAACATGCACACATGTCCTGAGATCCAAGTGTGGAGAAAGTAGTCCCAGTGTGAGAGGAGTAATTAGAATCCCATCCATTAACACAAACGGCTGTGGAGGCGGATGAGCAGCAGGTGTGTGGGCGTACGGGTGTGTTTCTCTTCAAACACACGACAACAATGCACAGATACATTGTTAATTGCGGTGTCTGTGTGTCTGCCTGTGAATATGTAGCTGTATGCTAATGACGCTGCGCACAATGACCCTAAAAGTATGGATGCATCTGTTACAGGAACTCAGCAGCAGGTGTGAACACAGTACAGACAGCGAGAAACCGTGTTCAAAGACATGTTTGTTTACACATTCAAAGTCAATGAGGCACAGAAGAGGAAAAGCTCAAACTGCTTTCTTCCACAGCACGTAGTGGGTTAGTTGTTTCTCACAGCCAGATTTCTAAATAAATCATGCCCAGAGCAGCACTGCTACACAACAATGGAAGCTTGTAGTAAATGTAAAATTAGTTTTAAATGGATGATATGCAAGCATGAATCACATAGTACAGGCTTTGAAACAGAACGGGTAACTGCAAAGATAATTTCCTTTAAACATCAAATGCACGTTTGTCTAACGGTTGGCCAATACTGAATCTCAGTCTGATGCTTGCCTTATTTTACATTTTATTATGGCACAGGCTTGCAGATCATTCCATAAGTACATTAAAGGCATTAAAATGAAACGCTTTGCTTGACACCTCAGTAGCTCTGATTGTAGTAAAGGTAGCATCACACTAGAGTGCTACTGTTGAAGACTAGTTGATGACCCAAACTTGACTCAAAGACAATAGTCAAATTTTCTATTGCAGCCTGGGTGACTGCAACCAAGTGACGAGCAAACTGCGACTGCATTTTGCGCACCCAGTTTTTGAAAACTGCATCTCGCAGCTTGCAAAACTGTACTCTAGGCTGTGCACATTATATCCTATCCCGCCTCTGCCCACATCGGCTCACTTTGTACCCACCTTGGCAGCTTCCCCTATTTTTATGGTTTAATCTACTCAGTTTTGAAATGAAGATTTGGCAGATTTGGGCCAGAGCTCCCATGCAGGTGTTATACTAGTGTTTGTGCATTCTCGAGATGGGGTTTGAGTCAACCGGGACGGCTCTTTGGGGATAGATTTGTCACGCAAACTTTTTCAACAGGTTCAAACTTCAAACGACTCAAGCAAGAAAACCCCACAAACATCGCAAGACGTTCTGGAAACTTCGCCAACTGGTCGCTGCCCAGTGAGATACTACCTTACAGAAAACCTATGTTCCACTTGTTCCTCAAGTTGTTTTATTTTATTATTAACAAGAAAAGAAATATGCCTGGTGATAGGAAACTTTTTCCATATTGCTCTGGTAGAGCTGTGTTAGTGTTGGGAGAGTACTGAGGCTCCAAAAGCCCCAAATGGTGACAAAACTATTTCCTCCATCACAGCGATGGGTTAGTCATGCAGAGTGATAAATCCAGTCCCCTGCTCTGTGAAAACATGTCTCTTCTCTTTAGAGTTTCTTTTAAAGTGTGTTGCTTAGCCGTGTTAGCTTCAGCTGGGTGGACTAGGTGGCCAAGCGTTTGGATTTGAAATGTCTCATTAAATTGATGGTAATGATTGTAGCTCTATCACTGCAGCCAGAAGAAATACATGAATTTCAAATGCCGCAGGTAGCTACAGAACTGCTCAAATTTGGTCTTTTAAAATACTTCCATACTGCAGACAGATTGGCACGGTACATCACAATGTTTTACAGTGCGGCTGATGTAAAACCACAAACAGTAGGTCAACAAAATAGATCTGGAGCAGAGTGTGGTCAGACACCAATACCAGTCATTGAGAAGCGTTTTGATCGAGACTCCAATGTGATACTTGAGATTGACACAGAAAATCCTCATTGGCAGCAGTAAAACTTCCGGGTAGGTCGATATTTTTATTGTTAAACACATCACAGCTTGGCTTGACATGGTTTAAAAAGCTCTAACGTTCCTGCAGGGCTTGAATAGACATATTAAAAAACAAACAAACTATATATAGTTCTTAATTTATGTCTCTTTCCTTGGGGTTGATGACTGGAGTACTTTAAATTTTTAGATACAAATTAAATATGCTAAAGATGACTAAGTTAAATTTGTCAGGACATAAATCCTAGCTGAAACTAAGTCTTATAAGTGTTGCAAGTTAAAATAAAATAAAATAAAATTCATTTATTGCACTAAGAAGGTGCAGCTTTTACAAATTAATTTTGTATTTCATTTCTATGGAACACTGACTCTTTAATGCCCATTTGATTTCCTCCCTTATTGTTCATAATGAGGCAACGTGTGATGGAGCAGAAGTTAATCAAATAGTTTTTATTTAACCCAGATGCAAATATGATGTGTTGACTTCACAGTCATCAGAATTACTGTTGGCGTAATGAGCAGATTATCCACAATAACTGACCTTTAGTTGGTTGTAACCGCTGTTAAACTCAGTTATTTAATTTATGTGATATTATGGAAAACCTGCCACAACTCTGCAATCAGTATTCATCGCAGTCTATCTCATTGTTCTCTGAGACGTAATCTACCTGAACTGAGCTCCAATTAGCCCCTTGAGCCCGACAGGACGAGAATACAGAATGATGCAACATGTAAATGCCACCTGATAGGATTCTTTTTACTCCTCATATAATGAGATCCCATTTGCTTAGATTTTCCCACAGGATTACAAACCAGTAATTCAGGGGATTACTGGTCCCTTGATGAGGTCAGGAGGTTTGTAGTCTTGCCAGAGACGATTTTGATAGCAGGCCTTGCCATGGCCGACACCTGTGGGAAAAGCCCACCCAAGTGACCTTAGGAGTGCATGTAAGCTCGCAGGTACCTTTATGAGTTTGACCTGAGGACTTTTCTCAAGTACTCAGAAACGTGTAGAGAGTTGAGGCGGTCTGAGCGTATAGAAAGAAATAGTGAAAGGAAAAGCAAGTGAGTGTGTGAGTATGCTGTATACAAACCACAGCTTTGCTCCATGCTGTAATTTACCCTGCCGCCAAAACCGCCGCTGCTTCTGCTGCTGCTGCGGCCGAGTTTAACTTCTCTGGCTGTCTCGCTGTGCCTGTAGACGAGGGCTGTGTTAACCCAATCACTGTTTGTTTATCTTGCAGCCAGAACCGACCATTAAAAGTGGGCCCTCGGTCAAAAGCACAAAAACAGACGCTTGTCATGTTCGAGGGCTGTAATTGTAGCTCTCGTGTGATGTTTTTATTTTCCCTCTGACCTCTCTGGATAAACTCAAGAAGCCACTTAACATTGGGTTTGGCTTGCCAGAGCCCAGAGAGAAAAATTAAGTGACATGCTGTCAAGGGAGACACATTTGTTTCCCCCCCTCCTTTTTTAATTTATAGCTGGGAGAACTTTGTGTCACTTCCCACTTTACGTTTTACCTCAATTTCTGATGACATGAAATAACAGAGTACCTGCCGCTGTGTTAAAACCTCTCAATTATGTGTTTTTATCACTAAAACTAAGATCATCTACACTGCAGGTTTGTTGAATGCTACCACACATGATGTAAATGCTTTGTTTATTGTGAGAAAAATGGCATCCTTAACTTTCTGCAAATTGCTATGTGCATATAACAGTCCAGCCCCACAACAGCAGGGATGTGGACAAAATATAGCTTTTACTTTAACTTCATCCCAACACAGACAACCCTGCGCTGTCTTATTCTTTTGCAAATGTTGACAGAATCAGTCTTGGCGGTCCCAAACTTCACTTGAAGTTGTCATCAGCTGAGATGGAACTACAGGAGACGTTATCTCCCACTGTGTGGTTTCCCGTCACTCTTTGTCAGCATCAGTTTCTGCTTAGCGCCATGATGAAATGTGCAATAACAGACACACAAAAGCAGGAGCTTTGTATGCCCTTACCGCATACAGCAGAAAAAAAAGATAAAAGAAAAAAAAAACTGAGTGGAAAGAAAAACAAAAGAATTCAGAAGAAGAAGGAAAGGAAGAGAGAGGAAACTGGCTTGGTTCCCATTTTCAGTGTGACAGGCATAATTGACAACTTTTAGTGAGGCCAGGGCAGTCTCATGCAGTGAGGCAGAGGAATTACTGAGATTAAAGGTTAAGACAGGCTAATTACTTCAATAAGACATCCAGACAAGTTCAATGCAGTTCTTACATCCACCTAAAATCAAACAGTGAAGATTAAGAGTTTGAAACTGCAGTTCACAGAAGGTGAAAAGAAAAAGAATTTTTTTCTCAGACAATAATGCTTGACAGCTAAATTCCCCTGTGCAACGTCAGGTTTTAAACATAAGGGCTTAGAAATCAGCCTGGAGAATAATGATAAATGAAGTCCCTGAGTAGAGAAGTAGAGAATCAAATTATGGTCAGATTTTCTTTTGAATAAAAAAAAAAAAGAGTTGGAAAGTACTTTTGTCATATCTCAGAAAGGTATATAAGTAATAAATTGTTCATAGTCTTTATAATTCAAAGTTTTAAAATTAATCTGTTGAAATGGCAGAAAGAACCAAAATACAGGCAGAAATTTTAATAAGTTCAAAATGCTTCATTGACTCCTAAAGACAACAAATTACATTTTGAGAAAATAATGCTAACAATTAAGTAGAATATTTACCATCTTAAGCCACCGTCTCTGACTTGCAGCTATTGGCAACAAATTGTGAACGACATTCGAGATTAATATCCAAAATGTCTCAAAACGTTCACAGGTGTTCTCAATTTCCTTACTAGTCGCAGGACCTAACACTTGTGTTGCAGGAATTTTGACCACATTCAACAAATTTTCTCTTAAAGTAGTCACAGAGTCACTGCGGAGGTCTGGAACCAGTCTCGAACTCTTCTCAAATTTTCGTGCAAGAAATGAGAGACAACTTTGGGAAGGTTTGGCAACCGGTGAAACCAAATTGAGACAAAAATTGTGAATAAAAATGAGAGTAAATTGAGATTGAACTAAGACACTCTGTGGACAAACTGCAACAAAGAATTAGCACGTATTTCGCAAAAATGTTGTGCGAATGCATCAATTTATATACTGTTATATATGGGTTGTAAATACCAACTCAGTGTGATTCAAGTGAAAAGTCATATATTTCCAAGCAGTTAAGTCTCTAGCTAGCTACCAACAACTGCAGGCCAGTGAGATAGTGGCTTTAAGGTTAAAGTGTGTAACATTCAGGATAGCCTATTTGCCATAATCCATTGTTAATAATTAGCATCATGAATATTTTAACTAGGCCGTTTTTTTCCTGCAGATTATGTGACTCACTCTTCTCGTCTCTGGTTATAAACCAAACACTGGCTTTAGAGCAGGACTTTAACTATTTTTGGGGGGAATTTACCTGAGTAATTCAGAAATTCAACCAAACACTTGAAAGTTAAGTATTTCTCCACGCAGAACAGTCAAAAGCCCTGACCATTTTACGTCGTAGGGAACAGACTTTCACAATTTAATTAGTCGATGAAAAATTCCGCTAAAACACAAATGTGACCTCAGCGTGACGTTTTACACTTGTCTGAATGCAAGAGTTTAACAAAGTAGATCTGATGAAAATTTGGTTTGCTCTGTGGTTAAATGCATCTTAAATACCTGAACATGGTATCAAGTTCACACATGTTGTAGCTACAAGAAACAACATGAAATTACATGCTCCAGATCATCAATATGATTTGAACTTTTGGCTCTCTACACTAATTTGATTTGCTCCTAGTTCACCAGTTTAGTCATTATCAACGTGAGCTGGTTGTTGATATTTGTAGATCAGTTTTTGCAGATAACAGTTTTTGAATCTCACCTGGAGGACTGGATGTTCCCAAAGGAGCAGTATTCGGATTGCAACCAGTTGATAAATTGCCCCAGATGCTAAATTTGCATCTAAGGCTAATTTGATGGTTGCTTATAACTCAAAATGGTGAGCCAATTTTATCATCCAGACTCATGCTGCTGATTAGGATTAAGAGCCCAATAACAAAAGTGCAGCCTTTTTAAAACGAACTAATTGATTAGTAAAGACAGCCCTGCAGTTTCAGTTCAGCATTAAAACAGAATTTGCTTTACTTTTGACTCGTTTCAGAGCTGTGATCCAGCATCATCGTTCAGTCATCAGTCTGTCATTCCTGCCATTTTCAGACGGGCAGGACGGGCAGATGGACAGCAATGAGGGAGTGGTGCCCCTGAAAAGCCACGGTAGCATAAACGATGAGCTGTCAAAGCCCAAGGGTAAATTACTGTGGAGTAAATATATGCTCTGTGTGGTGGAGGCCTTGCCAGGTCATTGTGGTGGGTGTATTGTGTGGAAGGAGGAAGCCACAATGGTGAAGCAAGTGTGTGTGTGTGTGTGTGTGTGAGTGTTTGTACAGATTTGTGTCGTGCCAGTAGAAAGGGAGAGCAGTCCACAGATGTTACCATCCTGATCTCCACTTTTGAAACATTCTCTGTTTGTTGTTCTGGAAACACAGGAGTTTTCGCCACGGTCTCGGACTTTGTTAAGCTCCGTTCATCAGTAAGCAGGAGGCCAGGGTGAACCAACAGTAAAGGCCGCCTTTGGCCTTTCTGCGGCGTCAAATAAGTAACGGCTCTTTTGGGTGTCCCACACTGACCACATCTGGGGCAGTCCTTGTCAAACCTCCACCCTCCGCTTGGTCGGTTTGGATCTCCTGACCACCCAGTGACTGAACACAGAGGCTCCGGGAGCTGGCGAAGGCGAGGTGGTTGTCTGAATGTGACCGCAGACCGATTTGGCTGACTGCTCCAGCCTTCTTAGCAGACATTCGCTAAGGCTTCATTACAGGCTTGGGAGCTGAGGGTTGGACCACACTGTGTGCATGTGAATCTCTATGTTTATATGTGTATATCTGTGGTCATTTTTTAAATATAACTGTTTGATTATGAGTTTTAGAGAGTGTGTGTGTGTCTTATTTTTTCTCACATACATTTGTGGCTTCGCTTTACGTCTTTTATGGGTAATTATGAGCGGTAATGTATACAAGTTGTACATGTTTTTTTACACTTTGTCAAATTAAGAAACAGAAAGTCTGAAGTCACTACAGTTTACAGACTTCATCCTCGACGAGACAGACCTCAGGTTTCCGAACATAAAAGTCTTATCTTTAAATAACCGTCTGTGCCTGTCATGAACTAGAAAAAGACTCGGCTCTCTTCAGGCTTGAGTGAGTGGCAGTTTTGGGTTATGCTGTAGTTGAAGGGAAATTCATGATGCGTTGCCCAACTGCTTGCATCGCTATATAAAAACAAGAGCGCACCGCCAGACCCCTTGGGCGAAACGTCGATTTGAATGAGCTCACGTCAAGTCCTGATGTCGAAACTTTGTATGAATACAGCAATAAAATTATGCATAGCTCACACATAAGAAACAAATACATGTGCATACATACATGTGAAATGAATGCAAATAGCAAGGAGGTGGCGAGTAACTTGTCAAGGCTGACCTGTGAATGTGGCGTGAGAGTGTGGTTCTGGTCTAAAATGCACCTTGGATGTCACTCAGTACTGTCACTCAGTGTAAAGGAAATTGCTGCAGGGATGTTAAGAGGGTCAAGGAAGATACAGAAAATCAAGACAAACACAAGCCTCTGCTCATTTAAGCAGATTTTCAAGGCATTTGTGCTGTATGATTATTAAGCTATGTCCAGATGTGGACGCACCACAGCATAATTCTTTTAACTTGAACGCTTCAGTAAAACACGTTCTAGTAACAAATTAATAATGATTTTGGGGATTTAGGTTCAAATTGTCAGTTATAATTCCCCTTTTCTAATAAATGGAGAACGAGTTTAAAACTCTTTGTGTTAGGGATTCAGTTGCTTGGCTACTGATTTTCGGCTTTAACAGAAATGACTTGTAACCAGCCCAGAATACTGTCTTAAATCTGATTTTTGGTCAATTGAAGACGTCTTACACACGTTAGTGGAGCTCAGGTAGAGCACTTTATCAAAGTGAATGTCCACTAATGGATTCCTCACTTGCAAATTGCTAACAGGATGTATTGTAATGAAATAAGAAACAGGGGCACACACTTTTACCACTGAGTAAAAGTCCTCTCCCTAAAGTGTAGGAGTCACTCCTGAAAAATATATCATAGGTCCAGCGCACCCTATCTTGAGCTTGATTAAAATTGTACTGCAGCCAAGCTAGTGGGGGGCGCTCATCTAGAGTGGATTGACCAGAAAAAGTCATACAGGAAGTGCATTATTTATCCACAAACCCTACTATGCAATTTCAACGTATTATTTTTACTTTCATGTGTTTTTAAAGCTTTTGCTTCAGTCACAATACTTAACTTCGTTACTCACGTGTGCAGGTACCTGTGAAAATTACCATCCTTGCAGCCTTTTGCCCAGTGACGTTTCTGTTGTACAATGTACCACTCATGCAGCGCACAACAGATTACGAAAATTAATTAGAAGAGTAAATCAAAAGGGAAAAGCTCTATATCTTTAGATTTTCCTACACCGCGGAATATTTCTTCCAACTCAATGTGTGGCTCTTACATTGTTTGATTATAATTAAAAGGGCCTTTTGAACCCCAATGTTTCCCTCCCCTGATTTAAACTAACAAGTACAGCTGTCTTACTTTATGCAACCTAAAATGATTTCATAGCTAAATAGTTGCAGTTATTAAGGACAATTCACCAAGTGAATTGTACAAGTGGGACGCCACACCCTGGCTCCAATGAAAAACACTAATGAAAGAAAAACAATAGTTTGAGTCAGTCCCAATCTTCCTTTTTCAGTGGTTGTGCTTTTGTAATAATTATAAAGTTCAGTATTTGAAGATTTTAAAAATTACTGGCAAGATATTAACAAATGAAGCACAAGCCACAAATAATTGCACTTACTCTACATGCTTAAAAAAAAAATCATTCACAAGCAAAGCCTAAGTTTTAGTCTCCTTTTGTTCAAGAAATTACTTTAGACTTGATTGTTCAAATCTTAAAAAGTTGGAGGGATTTTTATTAAAAGAAGTGGTTTTTTTAAATTCACATTGAGTTTTATTTAATTCCTCCTCGCAACACTTAAAAACCGGAATGTCAAGCAGTGAAGGATTTTTTGGTGTGATTCTGTCCAGTTTGTCCTTGTCCTTCCTTTAGTTTGGATGCAAAAAACTTAATAATAAAAAGTCTGCGCTTTAGCCACATCTTCATTGAATAAATCTAACTTGTGAAAGGGTTGTATTGATAAAATAACCCATTTTTTTTGTCAGTCCCTTTTTTAAAAAAAAATAATTCATCTCTTCTTGCCCCTCCCCGTCCTGTTTTCTTTTCATGTCCACTTTGCGCTCTCCATCTCTGCACAGAACTGTCTTCATCACTTTCATCCTCAGACATGAATCACTTTATCTCATCTTTCTCCTGTCCCAGCTCATCCCTCGCTCTTTCCCAGTAGAGATGTAATGGGATGGTGGGTGGGTGGGTGGGTGGGTGGGCAATCAACAGGACTTTTGCTGTACAGCAGCAGCTTCTCTCACCTCCCACTCCAGACTGCAGCCATCCATCTCCATCAGCGCAGGCACAGTGGGAGGCTGCAGCCCTCTGCGTTTGCTACACCAACAACCATCGAGGTAAACAATGCTCTTATAAAAGTGCACACCCAACAGCAGAACCGCATACTGTAACATCATTCATATAGGTAAGTTACGGTGGCTCTTATGTCTAAAATACGTAAGGCAAAATAAAAAGAAAAGAAAACGTATCAAATGTTTTGTATGGACCTTAAGGACGACGTAAAAAGAAATAGATCGAAGCCTCCAACACACTGACCCAACTTCAGCTCCTTTTTTAATCTGATTCACCTCATCAAACCTCCACACTTGAACTGCGACGAAGTCTTCCCCCTTCTCCATGCCACTCTCTGCAGCCCAGATCCACTCTGTCACTGGAAAGCCAATCTGACAGCAGCCTGAAATCAATGCATAAAGGACCTCCAGCCTCAGAGAGCTGCAGCCCAGTTCCTGTACAGCCAAGCTTTAAATCACTAGATTATTGGTTTTATGAGTGTGATCCATGGGAAAATAATTGCTAATGTTCCAGGAGTAACCAGTGGAAAGGTGTGTAGTGGGGCAATTTATAAAATCTGATTGTAATACATGGAAACCATCCAGGCCATCTCCTCACTGTTTTACGGCCGCTCATAAAAACAGGCCGAGCAGCCTAACAGTTGCAGTGATTAAAATCAATACTGTTTCAGGATTAATGTAGCTTCTGTTGCTGATGTCCATTTGTTGTGTGAAGAGGAGGAGGCTTATGGGCTGAGGAGAAAGTAAGCTATATGCTATATAATTTTTTACCTCAAAGCTGGCTTTGAGTTTTGTATATTTGGAGGAAATTTAGTAGTTCTTGGTATCCAAGACTCAACTTGGGACAAAAAGAAGCTGAAGTCCAATTTATCTGAAATATTTATGGCATCCCGATGCTTTTCTTATCTGTGTGTATCGGAGCTGTGAAAAGAAGAGTTTCTGAGAATTTTCCTCCCCCCTTTTGAGACAAACTATTTATGCTTCTGGATGTAACATTATCTATTTCATTGAGGGTTTTTTTGGTTTGTTTTCAAAGAGAATGCAATCAATTTCACATTTCCAAATTACAGCCGTGTTACCAAACAAGTCAGGCAGCTGTTTAAGCTGCAAAACAAAAGCACAAAGTGCAACGATTTGCAAGTCATTTTAAGTTTATAACTAGTGCAGAGGCAGCATTTACATTCTGTCTTACAGTATAGTTGAAACCAAGAGTTTTCTCCCATCTGTTATCTGTTTTTCACTTTGATGGAAAAATTGTTTCCATAAAACCAATTAAGTCTTTCTCGAAGCGCTAACATCAGTTGGCACTTACACTGCTCATCATCCAGACAGCTGCCTGCTACCCAACACCATCTTTCAACAGCTACCACATGCTTTTTTTTCCTGCCTTTGTCACCTTTTTATTGCAGACATGACCCTTTGCTTCTTGAATGAGCCACCAGACAAACATTCACCAGGAAGGAATGTTCAGCCATGTTTTTGGGTTATTTAAATGCACAGCTGCAGCACACGATGTGTTACTAAAGCCTGTTTAGATGCTGGTTTGGTCTTCACTCTTTAATAGTTCTGCTAACACAGCACTGAGGAGGATGTATGTCTGTCTCTAGCTGCCTTCTTGGTGTTCAGAACTGGATCTCAGCTATAAACTAAACATGTACACGGTACTCTGTTGCCATAAAGATAAAGTAGGTTTTCCATTTCAACAGTTGTGTCAAATAGTTATCAATAGTTCGTACCTTAGCACCTGTCACATCAGTCATAGCGCACAGAGTATGAAGAAATAGGGCAAAAGTCTTTGTTTAGACTGGGCTAATGACGGCTTTTTTTATTGCCTTACAGGCTGATAAAATAACTCTTTCTCAAAAATGACATACAGATGTGACAAAAAGCTATATTAGCACAAACAACATGGTAGGGGTTTAATTTTATCAACCAAACAAATCCCATTGAGATCACAGATCTCTTTTTCAAGGGAGGTCTGGGCCTGAAGGCAGCTTAAACATGCATGTTGTTGGACTGTAGGAGGGAACCAGAGTAAACCCACACAAACACAAGGAGAACATGCATATTCCACATAGAAAGACGTCAGGTCCAAGCCAGAGCTTGAACCCAAGACCTTCTTGCTGTGAGGTAACAGTGCTGACCACTAAGCCGTTGTGACACCACGACTAGTAAAAGCTCACGTAACGTTCTTTCACACCAGTATGTTGTTTCTGAGAAGAAATTGTTCTACATGTTCGAAAAACTATTTTTTAAAATGCGGGTCATTTTTACTAGCCATTAGTGTTCTCCATACTCACGGCGGTTGAGATCCTAACTAGTGATAACTTCAGTCGCTCAGACTAAAATGCTCAGACTACCCTTTAAGGCAGTGACTCCCAACCCTGGTCTTCGAGGGCCACTATCCTGCATGTTTTAGATGTTTCTCTGCTCTTCAGGAGGTCTACAGAAGCCTGTAAATCCCTCAGTCATTCCAATCAGGTGTGTCAAAGCAGAGAAACATCTAAAACACGCAGGATAGTGGCCCTTCAGGACCAGGATTGGGAACCACTGCTTTAAGGTATCATTATGTCTTCGTAATGACAAAAAGAGTACTAACATTGCAAAAAAAATATATTGCTTTGACTTTAAGTTAAACAACTGAATATGATTCCAGCAACTAATACACAATACTGTAAAATGATCCAGGTAGTGGTGTAACACCAGGAGAGGCTGATTATGTCAAAATAAAAGCCTCAGCCACGGTACAGGAACCTGCAGCTCCATTTTCTTTGAAACTCTTGATCATTTCTTTAACCACACTGTTTTTTTTGTTTTTTTCACTGCATGACATGTGGTGAAACGCAGATGCTGAGCTGAGTGTTGCCCTCCTCAGACACCACTTTGTGTGCAGCTCTGCAGCATAAATAGACAGGCGCACATCAGGGAGTAAACAGAGGTCATTGGGCCTTGAGCCTAACGACATCCTTTCCTCTTTCAGCCCTCACCACAGCTCTGGTCTGAACTCCTTTGGTTCTATATCTGCAGGACACCAGTTCCCTCTGCCTCAACCAAACCCACACAGATGTGAGTCCAGTAGTTTTCCACTGCACCTTGTGAGTGCGTGTTTGTGTGGGATTCGTGTGCTCGAACCCACAAGACACAACACTTATGTACGTGTATATATTACTTTAATAACACTTGTCCACATCTGTCGGACATATTTGTAGATAAACATTTGTAATTACTCGCAAATGGGATTTTAAACGTGAAGCAGACTTGAAAAGTGTCTTTGTGTCGTACAGATGGTCCACACAAACGCATGACTGACTTATCCTCATCTCTTTGGTGAGTGTGTGCCAGTGACAGGCAGCCTAACAGACCCCCACCCTGCATGTGCATCTGCTAGCACACGCACACGCACACACACACACGCACACACACACACAGTTTATGCACATTCATTCTTAAAATATCATCACGTACTGTATGCACACACTCTTGAAAGGAAGTTGAGTAAATGCAGTCTTTTATCACATGTTTCTGCGTGTGTCACACACGCCACCATAAACAGAGGAACTCAGATATTTAAATATACCCATCTTGATCGTCCTTCATTTCAAGATCCCAGTTTGAACACTCAACTCTCAGTATTAGAGGCATAAAAAAAAACAAAAAAGGAAAAGTCAAAACAGGCCACACATGCATTTGGTTCCAGTGTGGTTAATAAAAGCTTACGGGTAACGGCTTGAGGCGGCATCTAATTCAGTCCACATTAGGTTAGAGGAAAGCCACAGCATCTGGGTGGTCCAGGGCCCGGGTGCAGCCATTTTGTTTTCTGATGTCACATGTTTAGATTTAAGGCTCAATTTGCTCTCTGTTTCTCTGGGCTGCAGCAGTTAAATGCTCTCAGAAGTGAAAAAGATACGCAAAGAGGATCCACAGAAAGGAAGTCGAAATATGAATAACTGCTCGCAGGAATTCGAAACAGATGAGCAGAGAGGCCTCGACACAAAAACTTTGAGAGCGTTGTTCTGTTTTTACGAGACAAATAACACGACCACAGAAATGAGACCGCGAAAGCCTGCAGCCCGGCTCGGCGTGTTGACAAAAACAGTCATTTGATCCACCTCAGAGAAATTCAATAAGGCACCGAGATCTCAATCTAAAATCTCTCAGCTCCACTATTCCATCAGATGCATCAAAAGGGAGCTCATATCGCTCATCTTAAAGTTGCGTGAGCCGCCGAGGACGAGTAATCTGTCTTCATCAGAAAAGCAATGCGATGAACAATCCTCCTAATGCATCGAAGCTGACAACTTGGCCATGAGATTGTCATTGTGGGTTCGTGGGCGAGTCGTGCAGCAACAACAATGTGCTATTGATGCAATCTATGAAGCACCGTTTGCAAAAAGGCGGAAACCAATACATCGAAATCTTGTAGGTGCACACACACACACAAGACATTCACACTCACCTCCCCTGCTCCATTTTACACATTTCAAATACAGTGTGTCATCTTGCACCTAGATGCGCAATTACACACCCACAGATGTGTGTGTGTGTGTGTCTGTGAGTTCTCACAGACACACACACACAGTTTCCATCCCACTTTTGTTCTCTGTCTTGGTAGCGGTGTATTATAGGTCACAGTTATGCAATTGTGTAGGGGTAGCCTATTTTCTTTAAATGTCTCTTGCTCGCTTTTGTCTTTTTACATTTTCTTCAATTCAACCCACAAAATTGTATAGTTCTCGCAAAATGCTTTTATGTTGAATAGATAGTAAGTGTTTGGATTAGTTGGCAAAAATGGCAACTACCTTATCTTTACATTTGATTCACCATTTTCAGCTTGGAAAATCTGAATATTTTTATCTCTCGCCACCAAAAGACAATAGGTGGAAAAATAATGGGGTTTTTTTGTTTTGTTTTTTGCTGTACTTGTGTGTTTTAATTTTGTCTGTCTGTTAGCAAACTATCTCACAACCCACTGGAGGAAAATTTATTAAACTTGCAGAAAGCAATCATTGGGTATTCATCTACAACCCTATTCAAGATGGCTGCCACAGCCAACAGACCCTATGAACCACAAAAATGGCGATAACTCAGGCAGTCTTACAAATATTGACCTAAATTTTCATGTAGTTGTAGCTGAGGGTGATCCCCAACACATATTCTGAGCACTAACAATGTGCACAAGATTGTTGTTTAAAACTTTGCCATTAAGTATTTAGAGTCAACTGTGTCTGTTAGCAAAATATCTGATGAACCAATGGATGGATTCTAATGAAACTTTCAGGAAATACTCATATATACCCCTACATCTGATTCACTTTTAGAGTCTGCTCAAAAGAAGATGGCTGCCACAGCCAGAAAAACACAATAATGGCTCTAACTCAACTTTTTTTCTCAAGTTTACAGATGTGTTGAGAAAATTGGAAGCGGTTGTAGCTGAGAGTCGTTCACAACACGTATTTCAAGTGCTTCACATTGGGCAAGAGCTTACCTTAAAACCGCAGCAATAAATGTGGGAGTCAACCCTGTTTGTTAGTAAAATATCACAAAAATATCTGATGAATTTTAATTAAACTTTAAAGTAATTGCTGGACGTACATCTACAAGTGATAAACCTTTGGCATGAACCTAAATCAAGACGGCCACCACAGCTAATAAACAATAACCAACACAAAAAGACGTTTTGTTCATTCTTTTTTTTTGGCTTGACAGACATTTCAGAGACCCTAAATGTAAAAAAAAAAAAAAAAAATTAAAAGAGAGAAAGGGTGACTTGCTTGTTAAAACACATCACCTTAAGCTAAAAGTATTTCTGGTCATATCATCATGGGATCTATGACTGGAGATTGTTTTTGGTGATCCTGCCTGTTGGTTTATAGCTTTTACTTGCAGCTCTTATCTGTGGTCAAGAGCAGCTTCCACCCACGTCAGTCAGAGAAAAAAAGCCTGTCTGCTGTCAGCACACATCAGTGACCACACACAGACATGCCTACACACACACACACACACAGGTTTATGATAGACTTATCAGATGTAAGTAGTAGTGTGTGAACCAATTTGTACACTTTTCTAAGCGTCTGTCTATGTGTGAAACAGTTCTGACACTTTACACCGGCACACTCACACTGCAGCACTTAGCAGCACCGAGATAAGGCGCGAGTCATCTGCTTCCATTTTGACATACAGTATCAGCTCGATTACCCTGACAACCCCGACAGTGTTGCACACGTACAGATGAAAGATTAGGAGAGTTTAGGCCAAAGGAGGGGGTCACACGGCACATGTTTGAGAAACGTGCCCAGACGTCAAGAAAAAAAAGAAACCAAAAAATAAAAGAAGAAACGCGTTGCTCGTTTTTTTTTGGCTCAACCCAGTCAGTTTTTCATGATTTTGGGCAATTTTAAAAAACAAAACAAAACAAATACATGTGCTTTGTAAAATCGTCTATTCATGAATGAAAATGTGTTGTCCTAATCTTTTGTGGTTGAAGGAATGCTTTTGAACTCTGTTGTTAAGAAATCCTAAGAGCAGACAAACAGCTGAATATTTGATGTTTCGGCGCATGTTTGGCTCATTATGTTTTGTTTGGAACGTTCTACTTTCTCCACATCTGCAACTAGTTCCACTTTCATCCATCTGCTTTAGTTAAGCTGGTAGAGGGAGTTAATTTGTGTCTTGCTCCTTTCTTTAGCGAAAAGAAAGAGGAGAAAAAAAAAAGAACCATAGTGAACAACGTCTCACCAGTTGCCATGACAACTCACCATACCCAATAACCCATGGAAAAAAAAAAAACAGTGTGTAGCAGTCAGTGAAGCACTCTGTCGACCATGGTTTCAGGGCACAAGCAAATCTTGTTTACAGAGCACAGACCCACTGAAACACACACACACACTCTGCACGGAAACAATCTATCCACTTCACCACAAAAAGAACCTTCAAGCAGCTCTGTCGGCACATCCTGTGTAGATGTGAGCCACTGGAGAATACAGTAACCCACAACTGCATGTGGTGTTACAGTTCCTACGTCAGACATCCGGATTGAAACAAGCTCTGTAATGCAGTGAGAAACTAAAAAGTTAGAAAAAAAAAAAAAAAAACAGATAAGAACTCCCCATTTACCATTTGCTTACAAGCTGCTCAGAAGAAACTGCAAAGTGCACACTCCTTTCTGAGATTATTACAGGAGCTATGTGTGTGTGTGTGTGTGTGTGTGTGTGTATTTGCAGCATGAATTGTTCTGGTGCAGAAGCAGCAGCAGGAGGAGGAAGGAAAGCATTGGGTTAAGAAGGGCTGCTACTTGTGGTTTTTGGGTTTGTGGGCTCTTGTTTAAGATATAACGGTTCAGTTTCCTTGTCAGCATATTTAGGCCATGTAAGCCACACTGGGGTTGTGAGACAACAGACTTGTTGAGAACAAAAACAAGTCTTCAAAAAGAGTCAACTTTT
>JAOXNZ010000044.1:23842265-23858089 GCA_028566095.1 Kryptolebias brasiliensis | reverse complement strand
CAGATTTATACCACTCCGAGAGGGAGAAAAAAAATCTCAGGAATGGCTAAATTGAAAGTGCACATTTTCCATTATTTCCAGGTTCGACCACTACCGAGCTATTTCCTTGTTTGCTTGTGCCCAGACTTTGCAATGAGGATGTCTCTTTCCTCTGCTGCCTTGCAGATGACTTGTTTGGTTCAGCCGCCGTCAAGGGACTGCAGAGGGAACACAGGTCCAGCACTGTTCGCTGGGCTCCCAAGTACAAGATATGATCACTGTCAGAGAGATGTGTGCTTGAGTGTGTGCATGTGAGTGCAACATCAACTTTCATTCCTGCTATGCGTCACATAGAACAAAAGTAAATACGTGACTCATGTGGTTTCTGAAAATGACAGCAATTTTTGTCCCAATTAGGGATAAAAATATTGTGCATCTCAGTACTGCTTCTCTGCTTGGTTTACCACACTGCAGCACACAGATCCTGCAGTACACAATCAGTCAATCACAGCAGAACGTCTGCATATACAAGCCAAGAACCGGAAACTCCAAGGAGTGACTTTCACAATTTAGGTTGAACCCACACGTATTCTATCCATTTTCCTCTCTAAAAAAAAAACTATTGTCACAGCACATTTGCTCCCACTCTCCACTAAATCCTCAAATAGACAATGAAAAATTAAAATATTTGTTGTTCATATTGCTTAGCAGTATAGGGATGGGCAATACTGTCTCCTTTACAATACACAGTGAAATAAAAAATACCCCAAGGTAAAAAAAAAAAAAATCATCATGTAATGATAATAATAATTGAAAAAAAAAAACACTTAAGTTTTTCCAGTCCTGGAGTTTAAATAACTTTTAATGAGATGTTGGAGAACATGCAGATATTTGTCTCCAGTATTTGCAGAAGAGCAGCGCTCTGACTCCTACTTGTTGCAGAGAGCCGTCTGTGTGATAGCCGACTGGTAATTTGCCCCCCCCCAAAAAAAAAACACCAGCTGCTTGACCTTTGTTTTTTGCCATCAGTCACAGCTTGTCTACCAGAAGAGGGACACTCATTATTCTTTTTAAGGTGTTTTGACACAAGCGTTTGTAACAAGCTACAAGAGTTAGCATGGTGGTGAAATAAATAGCCTGCTACAGACTTCCTATCTAGTGTTGTGTTGAGATGAGTTCCCTTGTTTAGGTCCGATTCTAAAATCTGTTTAAGGTGGTACCTTACTGGGCTGTGAGTAGATGGTGAATGGCCATCATGAGGGAATCTCCTGAATGCCTCGAATGTCTCCAGAATGTCTCGCAACTTTTGCAGGGTTCTCAACTTCTTTGCATGACTCACAGAGGCCAATCCACATAGAGCTGTATTTAAAACCTGAACAAGAGCGCTCTCCTGACAGAAAACATCTGAGGCAAATGTCCAGGTCTAAAAACCATGCTGATGATAAATAACAATTAGCGAAAAACTGCTCCAAATCTGCCCGTCTTCCTTTTTAAAGCTGATTAAATCAAAACATGGGGGAGGCTGCTGAGGTGGGTACAAAGCAAGCAGAGGTGAAAACCAAAACACAGTGGAACCTCTAATTACAAATTTAAATTGCTCCAACAGGTGGTTTGTATGTTTAAAATTTGTATTCGGAACAAATTTTTCCGAGTAAAAATAATGCAAATGTAATTAATTCATTTCAACACCACCCCGCCATCCCTCAAAATGGCCTGCATGGCTCGACTCAATATAACAGTCATTTCCAGCATACAGGCTTTAAATGTACATGTTCCAAACATAAGAAGCATTGTGTGATGAAACAAGCAACAACAAAACCACTAATAAACAGAGCTTCACTCACATTTTTAAGTGTTGCGGCTGGCTTGATTCCCTCGTGTCATTTCTGCCCACCATTGCAGCGAAGCACATCACGATGGTTGAAAATCTACTACACTTAGACAGGTTAGGAAACAGATTTTTACAGGGTAACACAACTCGACACAACACTGGCTAATTAGCTAGCTAACTGTACCTTACAAAAAGCACAACAGCAGAGAAGAAGAAATAACTACTTAAATGTAATTGGTGTACTAAAACAGTCAGTAGCAATACATTATACAGCCCAGTACGTACCAGGTACTTAGTAATTTATAGGCAACCACTGTGTTGAAGTGTAAACATTTTTTATAATCATTTATTGTTATTGCTTTGATACCATGAAATATTATGGTGATTTTTGAGACCATATCACATCCCTAACATACTGTAAAAATGGAGTGCTGTGCAGAACCTTGACTCCTTCCTTGTGTCTTTATATTTCTTTATATTTTGCTTCTAACAGGCAAGACATTCTTGCCACTTGTTTTAAAGAGGTTTTGCTCAGTATTTGTTTAGACTTTCTGAATGTCTTTCACAGATTTTCTGTGAACTTTGAAAAAGCTTGATTGGTAGGTCAGAGTTAAGTAGCTCAACAAACAAAAGCATTTCTCTGAAAATGAGCCGAAACAAGGACTGAAACTAAGTGAAAAGGCACTCGAAGTCAAAAACATAAACTATGAAAGGCCTTCAGAAACTTCGAAAAACCGCTGATCAGGACCACATAAAAATATTACAAGAAAGTCTGGCTCCTTGGAATCAGAATATGAAAAATAGAGGTGGTGTAAAACTTTGCAGTAGTGTATATTTCCAAAAAACTGTCTTCCAAAATACATTAATCTCCATTTGTCAAAGGTGAGCCACGCTGTTCAGATGTGTGGGGTTTGACTCTAAAAGCAGCAAGTTGGCTCAGTACTGACGAGTCAATCAGCAAAGGTCAGAGGGTTTAGTGGAAGTAGGACACCTGAACGGCACTTAATCTTCTTCGTCCTTTAAATGAAGGATTTTGGATGAATAAGCAGGCGCTGGAAAGCTATTACCTGGCCACCCACTATGGTCTGTCATCGGCCAAGGGCAGAAGGGCTTGGCAAAATGCCAGCTGCACATACCAACACACATTTGTAGAAGAGCCAGAAGTTTCCACCTGACTTTTTGACACTGTGATAAGCATCTAATGTAACCTCACTCTGCTCCTTTACGTCTCCTCTCCTTTGCACCTCGCCTTCCGAGAGCAAATCAAAGTAATGGGTGTACAGCTGCAGCCTGTGTCCTCTGCTGGATAGCTGATATAATTGTCCTCCTTTCTGCTGACTAATGGAGACGGTGTGCACATCTCACATCTGCTAAAGTGCACTAGCTCCAGAAGTGACAAAACTGTGTTTACGACTCTGCAGGCCTCGAGAGCGATGAAAGTTTCCAAGTTTAAAGTCAATTGAACAGAAGTTTACAGATGATCGCACTGTATCCAGTTACAGCTATTAAATGTATAAATCTGTGGAGCAAAAACAAGAGGAGGTGATGTCTGAAAGACATTAAAAGTTTGTAAGAACTCAGTAGGAAAGTTCACGTTGCTCAAAGTTATGATCTTTATAAAATAGAATAATCAGTCACAGAGATGTCATACCACGACTATCAAAAGTTTGATGTAACAGAAAAGGATGACATTTTAAAATGTTACAACAAGAAAGATCTCATAAAACGAATTCATCGCAGCAGCCGCCAATGACAGGTTTAATAAAAACACGAGTTTGAAGGAATTTGCTCATTGGAACTGCTGATCCAACAGAGGTTTTCTGAGACAGACATGTGGTAGTAATGAGAGCCGAGGTGAAAAGGTTTTCAGTTTAGTTTGTTTTTTATCATCAACCTAAACCAGGTGATGTCATGTCATCCCATGTGGATATTCAAGATTAAACCAACATTTAACATATCACAAGTCTCAAAAACAACAGGAACCACGGAAAGGAAAATATCATAATCCTAAATTATCCTACATTCTCAGCCAACAATCCACAAAGTGTCTTTAGTCAAATATCTTTACAATTTGATGGTAATTTCTCTTTTTGAGTTTAAACTGGGTTTATAATATCCTCCAGTTCAGACTCAAATTTTAAGTGCAGAAAATTCTTGGAGGAACAAAAGGTTGAGTCACACAACATTATTCTGACAAGCCTGACAGGAAGACATGATTTCACATCAATGTGGTAGCCAAAGTTTACAAGGTGCTCACACACCCAAACTTTCTATGCTTGAGTTTAAGTTATACAATCCTAAATGTTCTTGTCACTTTTGAAACTGAGCCCCTTCAACCATTTTCTCACCTTGAGGATTAACAACACCCATGGACCAGTACAGCTGTACCACAGAGACCATGCATGCATGCAGGCGGGTGTAAAACTTAACAGATCAAGGAGCCACACAGATTTGTTGAAAGCAAAAGCACGTCTCTGGGCCTCATGAGAAGTGACAAGTACTGCTCCTGCCCCTCGTGCTGTCTAATCTTCTGACAGGAAGTGGCTTTACTGCCATACAGATTTTTTATATGTTTTTCTTTAATATACTGCATATGTAACTAGAGGCGCTCAGAGAGCGCAAACCTCCGCCAAGGCTATAGTGTCAATGAAAAATAGTGCAATTCGGAGCATGATGTATACCATCAAAAAACATTTAACAACATTTCCTGAAAATTTCATCTAAATCTGTTCATTTATTAGTTGTTATGTAGTCTTGCTAACAGACACCCAAACACAACTAAAAACATGGGGTCACCTGCTGGAGCATAGACAAGGTTTTAACAAAGGAGTCACTTGTGGCCTTGACCTTTGACCCCACCACCTTGAAATCTATAGGCATCACCCTTGACCCGTGAGGTGTCTAGCTATGTAGTTTGACATTCTTACATTGCACGGTTGCAGAGTTAGAGCACAGGATCACCTGTAGCCTTGACCTTTGACCTTGACCTTACCATTTGATGGTAAAGGAATGTCTATATTTAAGACATAGTGTCAGTGAAGAATCCCTCCTGAGTTTGGCTTCATTCTGTAAATAATGAAGACTTGAGCTGACGAATCACTGTCAGAGGCCAGATTGACAACGAAGCCGAACACACAGCTGAGGACCTTACAGCCTTCAGGCTCAGCGCCTTTTACTCCGCTGACAATAGTTCTATCAGCCACTTTTGTTTGTTTTATAGATTTTGCCACTTAGTATCACTTGACACGCTCCAGCAGCAGATGTTTGTGATTAGGAGGCAAATTTATGTGAAATGTCGTCATTAGCAGTCATGAGCCAGGAAATTAGATGTTGGAAACAGATGTTAAAAAAGTCTTTCTGTTCCGTTCAACAAACTAACTTTGTGGTCATTTTTAACTGCCATGTTCTTTGCTTCTTGTACGTTTAATATATAAACCTAAAAGTAAAATAAAACTTCATGTGAACTTACACAAGTTGTTGAAATTATTTGCAAAGACTATAAAGTACTTAGTAGAGAACTTGCAACATGGAGGCGTTTTAACTTGTTACATGATGGATCATAACTAGAACAGCTTTGTGCAGCTTGCAGAGTGGTGCTCCTCATACTTTCACTACTCATGTTCAGCTTTTTTCTCTGCAAGTATTTTTTTTACTTTTCATGAATAATGATATAAGTGCTCATGTAAATCCCTCAGTTCAGTCAGTCCTGCAGGCGATATTTGACCAAACAAACTCCCTCAAGGTCCTGCTCTACAACACTCTGAACCCTTGTAACAAAGCAAAGAATAGATATAATTTCTGAAAAATTAAAATCCCTACGTTCCATACATACCCGTGTTGTGAACGCCGGTTTACTGTCATGACTCACTGGAGCTGAGCCACTGCTAAGACCTTTGTTTTTTCCATAAGTTTTTTCTGCTGTGACAGCTCAAAATAAATTTTGTAAAGGAAAAAGTACATCTACCGCATGAGTTGTGATGGGGTTTTTTTTTATTAAAGAGCGATGTACCTGCAATGATTTCCAGGGGAAAAAAAGGCTGTATTTGTACACAGCGTTCACTGACTCATTTAGGTCCTGTCTTAAATCAACCCGATTTTAGTTTGAGTTGAGGCGTAATCAGCCTGAGTAACTGAAAACACCTGTGTGGGAGTACAAATGTGGGCCGTGACTGCAAAGCTAAAGCAGTGGAGAACAAGATGAAGGGCGAACACTTGCTGTACTTCGGCTGCGATTAAACCAGCAACGAGGTTGTTAATAAAAAATATATAGCAGCAATAAAATTTATTTAGTGCTCATCCCAGATTTGAATTATTTCAATCATTTATATACACACAGCTGCCCTTTAAACTCCCTTCTTAGCAAATAAAATTCTAAGCAGCTCATAGTTCTGGATAAAAAACACATTTACACCAATTCTTTTATTTGTTATTTAAAAAGAAGTCAGAAATTTTCTAAATTATGCTCATTGAAACAGCGAGCATTTCAATATAATTTTCAATTATGGTTCAGTGTTTACGTGCACTCATCATGGGCACAGATGTAATATTAATTTGGTGGCTTTTAATGATTTTTTTGAACCTTTTTTTTTTTTTTAAATAGTATGAATGGATTACACAACAACCAAGATCAATGATTTCTAAAAACAAGAACTGGGTGCACAAGTTTGAATTTACTGTGAATTTTCTCTAATCCACAGGGTCACAAATATACATACAGGCTCAATATATATGTATATGTATATGTATATGTATATGTATATGTATATGTATATGTATATGTATATGTATTTGTATATGTATATGTATATGTATATTTGATATGTCTCCTCTCTTCTTGGCAGATATGGTAGAGTTCATTTAAATTGGTTGGTTTCCTGGCCAAAACCCAGCTTTTAGGCAAAGTCCACAAGTTTTCAATAAGGTTTAGGTCTTTGGGAAGGCATTTCTAAAAGTTTAATGTTAGCCTAATTCATCCAATCAGAAACCAGTTCTGATGTGTTTCGGATCGTTGTCCCTTGGCAACAAATGTGTTGAAGTTTCAACCGTCTAGCTGTTGATTTGAGGTGAAGTTGAAAAATTTGGAGGTAGTCCTCCTTTATTATTAAATCCACTTTGTACTCGTACCACAGCATGGTGCTGCCACCGTCATGCTTGACAGTTGGTACAGCGCTCTTAGGTTTGACAGCTTGACTCCTCCAAACACACCTTTTGTTATTGTGGCCAAATAACTCAATTTTTGTCTCATATGACCATTAAACTTTTCTCCAGAAGGCATTTGGCTTGTTCATAGGGGCAGCTTTCAGGTGAGCTTGAAGGTGTTTTTTTTTGGAACAAGGGCTTCTAAGCCTCTAAGCCTCTCAGTCCATGGTGATGTGAAACTGGCTTCTTTTAGATCTTGGCAAAGTGGTGACACATCTGAATATATTTCTCTTATATACAATGGATTGAACCAATGATCTTGGAATCAAACCTTTTTAGAATAGGCTTCAAAAGATTTTCCTAAGTTGTGTAAATCTACAGTTCTCTATTTTAGAGCTTCACTGAGTTCCTTGGACTTTCTCTCTGTTCTGAGTTTTGATCAAACAAATCCTTTTTATGCTGGTGAAGAGAAACTACCACCTTCACTCAGTCATAATCACTAACGAGACGTTAATACACCTTGGCCTTGTCAAAATACAAGCCATCCTTGAACTTTCAGCGTGTTTTTAAAAATGACTGAATTTGTAGGTTTCATAACCCTAACCCTGGGAAAGAGTGGTTCAAATAAATCATTTAAAGCCCCAAATTATGTGACATGACATTCATTTCCCCTGATGAGTGAATGTAAACCTCTGACTGCAGCTTTATGTTTCAAACTACGCACTTCAATAAATAGAAAAGTTCAAGTGAGTAAGAAGTTGCTTGGATAAATAGAGCAATGATACAAAAATTCAAAAGCGGGCACATCGCACAAATACATACTTGACGTCCTTATCAGGACGAGGATACACATCCTGACAATGAGCTCACTCTGAGGCCTGTGTTAACATTATATGACTAATTACTGACAATAAATTTAATGAGAAATTTACAAATCTAATAGAGTTCAAGTCTTCAGTCAAACGCGTTGATCCACAAACCCGAATTTGCTCTGTAGGTGTTAGACATGTATAAAAGGTCTTTAACAAGTATAAATAAACCTGACTGCAGAGCTCCACTGAACAGGGCTGCAAAAATCTTCAGGCACTCAGCCTAATTGGTCCCTCTATGATATTTTCTAACACATTCCTTGAAGATTTGTTCAAATTAATATTTTATGAGTAAGGTTTCACAAACTCTGGCCAGCTTTTGTAAATTAATGAGCTGAGATTAAGGCACACACAATCCCATTAATTATTGCCTAATGTTTCTCAGGTATTGCCTGCGTAATGCCTGCGAGTGTGTATAATTGTATTTTATTTTGTACGCATTGGTGTATACTGTAAACTTTTATTGTCTTTTGTTGTTTGCAAGCAGCAAATGAGCTTATTTATATGTTCACTTAAATACCCTGACATAAAATACACCAAGAACAGCCAAGGTGTGGAGCATGCTCCTAAAACTAGCACACAGAGATAAAATGTAAACAAACCAAGAACAAGAGGTCGCCCTCAGGCTGTAGGCTAGATTAGAGGTTGGACTCTGACATTGTCATTTCAAAAGGTTGTGTCTACACAAAAACAAAAGGATGGTGACTAAAAATCTTTTCACTCTGGAAGCTGTTCTCAAACGTGGACGCAAGGCTGAATCATTCCTGTGAATATTTTTGACACAACACCTTTTCCCTTGAAGTGCTGCTGCCTGTTTCTGCCATCATAGTTTTATTTTGAAAGGATTACAAAGTGGAACCCCTAAACGAAGGTTGGCTACAACTTTACTGCCAGACTATGTGCACTCCTCCACAGTGATCCATCGACCCGGTGAAAATAAAGGAGCACAAATATCCCCGGTTAGAGGGATAAGCAGCAGCCTGCAGCTGCGTACCCAAAGCTTCTGCTCCATCAGCGCTGTAGTAAATAAACTATATTATACCTCAAGTTTTTATCCCAATCATGTGGACACAATCAGTTTTCATTTAGACAGAACCTGAGACACTGAAAGCATTTTTGGTCACAAGTTTATTTTCTACAGAGTAAATCACTCAAATTACAAAGCATTGAAATGGGTTAAGAAATAGTTTTGTATTTTTGCCAGTTTTAGAGGTAGATTTTACTTACTTTAAAACTTTGAAAGACAAATTTTCTGCATAGCATTTTAACCTGAATTTCCCAACACATTAAAGTAAGATCTCAGTAAAAAACAGTTTTTATATAACTATTAATTTCAGTCTCAATCTAAGGTGTCATAATAAACAGCACTTTGTAACACTTCGCTGTAATCAGTGGAAGTTTGAATTGTAAGTCATTTGATTTTCTGCTGACAATAATAACTTATTGTTCTGGGTTATTCACCCTCTGTACGGCCATTTCAGGAAACCTTGATCAAAAATATGTGAGAATCAAAAGGTGAAGGTGTGTCTGTCAGCACAAAAATGTGGTCAGCTCAACTCTAAACACTTCTGGTAACAATAAAGTGACTCAGAGCTACTTCTAAGATTACAAACATCATGTGGCAATTATCAATTTCCTGACAACTTCAGATCAAACAAGCTTGCAGAAAAAAACTCTTTGCTTTAATGTGATCAAGATAAGACAGACTGAGGTGCGAAAACTGAAATAAACAAAGGCTGCAAACGACTGCTCCTTTAATACGAAAATAACAATAATAACTTTTCAGTTAGGCATCATTTAGGTTTGAGGACTGATATATGAAAAGCCTGACACCAAAATGCTTAAATTAAAGGAATGGCAACAAACGTGAAACCAATTTATAAACCTGCTGAAAGGTATGTTCAAATTGTAAGAATCAAGCTCCTTAGAACAAACTATTTCTCAATTTAAGAATTTGACCACAGATCTAACCAGTTGCATCACCAGTCAGTCTGTTGTGGCCACGACTCCTGGGAGGAGTCAACAGATATCTTCAGGGCCTGGTTCACGCCTCCAGGATAGGATCGTCATAGCAACAAACTAACAAACCAACAAACTAATCTCACGGTATGACCAGCCCTCTGCCAATGAACCCATGTTACTCTGGAATGTAAGAATAATGGTGTTTTGCTTGTTGGTTGAGGTAGGCATGTAACTAATATATCTTTCTAGGGTAAACAAAACAGAAGTTTACTAGTCTGAGAAGCCATGTTGAATCTGTTCCTCAGAACAGAAACCCTGCCCTGTCTCTCCTCAGAAACACAACAACTTAATCATACAAAAAGTACTACAAATGAACCATGAAACATAAGAATATAAAAGATAAATGAAATATAATCAGGAAAAGATTTTAAAAAAATGTTTCACTGCTGCAGATCTGCACTGTAATTCTTGAATCTCTTCCAGATGACATCTATAGACCGCAATATTAACATGGGCTGTGTTCGAAACGGGCAAGAGAGAGGGTACACTCTGGACACACACACACACACACACACTCCTAAAGTCAAGTTAGGCTCTCAAATTAACCTAACAGGCATGTTTTGGACTCTAGGAGTACACAGAGAACGTCCAAACTTCACGCAGAAGGACCTGAACAGATGAGATTCAAACCCAAGCTCTCCTTGCTGTGAAGCAAAGGTACTAAACTTTACTGCAGCTTGTAGCTCCAAAGGCTGCATCATCTTGTATTTTCAGCTAAAGGGAAAAAGAAAATGTGAAATGCTCCAAGAAAGGCTTTGGTTTCAACATTTATCATTTACTTAGAACCAGGTTTCAACTTCAGTTGCTTTGGCTGGTTAAGCTAATGGTTCACCGTCCACAGTACTGATGTTCATGTTAAAATCAGACACTCAGCTTTAGGTCAAAGAACAAAGCATGAACAAATTCTTACATCATTCTAACTTTTGTTAGAAGATCAGACTGTGGTATTGATAGTTTTAGCTTTCCTAAAAGTCTAGTTAGGGACTCCAAACTAGCCATTAGCTAGAAGTCTTTTATGCAAATCAATAGATGCATTTTCTGCTATGTAAGATTGTTTGTAGATTGTCCCTGCATAAATAATATTGGATTAAAGTGATTTGTTAAAGTCTAGTCACTGTTTATGATGAATGTTACTACCTCCTTTTTTGGGATATAAATAATGAGGCTACACAACCAGCTGTGAAACAACAACTAGGAAATCAGGAAGTGTTTTTACAAAACCTCCAATTTATATTACTGACCTCAAGCATTCTTGTTGACCAAAACCTGACCCCATCCAGTGCATTTGGACTTTTATGTTTTCCACTTCCAAACACCTGAAGATCCTTAAGTGGAGTTTAGCTACTTTTGCACTTAAGCTGTTGAAACTAGGTGGTCTGAGACTGCATCTGAATGTGGTGTGAGTGATCCTTATGTGACATTTACACCTACTGAAGTTTTTTATCATTTCAACCCTGGGTCAGGGTAGGAAATCCAAAACTTAAAACACCACCCTTGTGTTTTTGCAGCCAAAACGCAACCTTTTATAAACTAGAAGCACTCAGAGAGCGCACACCTCCACCAAGGCCATAGCCTCAAAAAGAAATGCAATCCGGATCATGATCTGGATCACCATCAAAATTTAATCAATTGTTTTTGTTTTAGTGAGAACCACAATGTTTCCTGAAAACGTCATCCAAATCAGTTCATTTTTAGTTTTTATGTAATCTTGCTAACAGACAAACAAACAACCAAAAGCATAACCTCCTTGGCAGAGGTAACAAAAGGGTCACCTGCTGGAGCATAGCAACAGGATTATAACAACCTTGACCTTTGACCCTGTGAATTTGAAATCAGCAGGCATCATATTTGACCCATGAGGCATCCAGCTGTGCAGGGTGACATTCCTACATGACACTGCTGCAGAGTTAGCGCACTAGGTCAACTGTAATGTTAACCTTTGACCCCATGACCTTGAAATCAATAGTGATCACCCTTGACCCATGAGGCATCCAGCTGTGCAGGGGGACATTCCTACATGACACTGCCCTTTGACCTTAAACTTTGACCGGATCACCAGCAATCAGTTAATCAGTTATTCCTTGTACCATGTTTGACTTTTCCTGAAAATTTTATAAAAAATCGTTCATAACTTTTTGAATAGTCTTGTGCACAGACAGACAGACAGACAGACAGACAGACAGACAGACAGACAGACAGACAGACAGACAGACAGACAGACAGACAGACGCTACCAAAAGAAAACCTAGCCTCCATGGCGGAGGTCATGTTGGTGTCATAGCCTCACTTCTCATTAAAACCACGACCTGAGGGCGTCTTCTTCTTCTTGTGTTTACATTCTGCTCCCAGGTGTAAGCTTCATGCACCTCCTCGCCTCGTTTCCTGTTTTTGGTGTATTTCCTTGGCAGCGTTTCAGCGCCACATACGGCCCTGGCATGGTGACTACAGCGTTTTGGGTCGATTTCAGTATTCCTGTGTGGATGAAGACATTTCTAGAAACAGTGCCTTGTTTACGAGAATAATTACTTTCCAAAAAAAAAACTTTCCCCAGATAATAAGAGGGCATTTAGGCTAAAGTGGTTTGTTTTACAGTCTCATCGATTTAACATATTCAGAGCTGTTTCACCATAATGTGAATGATATTTGTATGTGATTACAACAAAATAATATTAAGATGTATTGTTCAGAGAGGCAGAGGTCACTGCAGGGTGTTTATTTCTCCTTGACAGCACAAAACGGTCTATTCTTTAAACAAAGGTGCAGTGATATGAGTACAGCAGCAGTTATGCTATACAATAAGTTATATGGTAGTCACACATTGCAGGTCGCCGTCTGCTGTCAAACATCTCATCAATATTCTGCTTGCAGTTTGAGCAGATGTACACATCTCACCGGAACATGTAGTTCCTCATTAAAACCAGATAAACAACTACATCAGCTAAATGTTAAACTAACAGAAAGTTTTTTCAAAAACTCTTGTATTGCATGGCCAACTTGAGAGCGGGGAGACATTTTTTAAGAGGAGTGGAAAAGTGTTTCATGCGGTCTGGGACTGGAGAGATGATGGTCTGTAATGTCTGCAGTTACCAGAGCAGCAAGGTATGCATCTAATAATAATAAAAATCTGTATTTTTATGCTGCATAGGTGCTCCCTGCTGCTCCAAGTTTGTGTATCAACGTTTCAAAACTGACTTTTTTATATATATGTCTAGATAGTTGTGATTGTAGGAGAGCAGGAGCTGATTTGAGCACAAGATTTGTCACCTTCTTTCGTTTTCAGCTGTAACAGAGGGTGACAAAAAAGTGAAGGGAAGAAAAATGAAAGACATCTTTAATGTCTTCTCTGCTCAGCTCCTAATTGCATATTTTCCCCGAAGACAGAAAATATAGCTGAACAATGAGGCTGCCCAAGGGAACCACCATAGATTAATTGGACAGATAGGAACCCTCTGACATTAACATTTATGCATTTGTTTACTCTTTTTCAATGAATAATAATGGCCTACCTCCCTTGAAGATTCCCAGTCCCTCATTAGTTCCGGCATGTAGCTTGTCATGGATGGCAAAAAGCAAGTTGAAAAATTAAAAAAAAAAAAAAAGCGTTTCTTTGCAGCCATACGTAAACTGTTTCCAGAGACTGTTAAAATTATTTAACTTTCTACAAATAATAGGATGATTTCATCCTTCTTCTGCACATGGTCTCTACATGACCAGCTTGTGGATCCACTTTGAGAAAGGCAAAATGGACTTTTGTTGTTATGTTTGGAGAAATCATGTAAAAAATCTAGAATTTACTGTAAAAAGCTGTTTCAGAATGTTTCCTTGTAATAAAGTTCAAAAGATCTATTAATTGCAGGGTATAAACTCAGGTATTATTTCATGTAAAAAGCATCTTTCTATTATTTTTTCAGTAATCTGTCTTATATGTCTGTAGACAGCCTGTTTGACGCAGTAACAATCTAGCATAACTGAATCTTTTTGTTGTTTGCCTTTTAAAGATCTGGCACTTGCGGCACTTACCTTCCTTACGTGTGCTTAAGTTGTGTTTGGAGATGGAGGCTTGGGATTATTTACATATGTGTACAGTATGTCCTAACATTTCACATCATGAGATAAAGCTGTAGAGTTATCGCTAAAATGGGTTAGCCATTTTGTGCAAAATAAATGTCCTTTTACCCAATGAGCGTTTCTGTGCCTAAAATAATGTCTAAATTACATAAACATAAACTGTCCATTGATGTCTTGGCTAAAGGTTGGCTCAATTTGGTCTAAAAGCTAAAGTTTTTCATACATCAGATATTTTTCATAGCCAAATTTTTCAAGAACAAACGAGAGCTTCTTAGCACAAACCCAGTATTTCTGAATTTCCATCACTTGCCTTATTGTAATAAGGAAACCAGTCAGAAAGGTAGGCTGGCTCCAGCATGACAATATAAGAAGCTGTAAAATTAATCTGTGATTCAGTTAAGTCATAATGTGTAATTCATGTTGAATGATTTTACATTTCTTTGTTACAACGGGGAATCTTGCTGTCAGTGCACAACTTTAAAAGTTTGTTTCTATAACCTGGTAAATGAAATTATCTCTTCTTTTATGTTTAAATCTGCCAGTTCAAGATGAATATATAGATATATAATCACATTAACCACTACTCAACTGAACAGTGGTGGGTAATTAAAGTTATTAGACGTTCAGCCTTTTTATTCAGTGATTCATTACTCTTCTTTTGGTATTTATGCATGATGTGCAAAGTTAACTATACATGTTACATTTTCTCAGTTGTTTGTGTGGCATATAAATGAAGTAGCAGAGATTTCCAGGGCTACAATTAGACTTAATTTCAAAATCGTATCTGTTGCTCACTGGATTATTAGTGTACAAGTTTCAAGGGATTTCTTCAACGTGAGATGAACAACTTTGAATTGATTCACACAAAATAATAAACAAACTCATCAACAGAAATAAAACAATTACTGTAAATAAACGTAAACACTTTGTGTTATTTTGCCAAGAGGTGGTTGAGGCTGGATTGAGTCTCGAGAGTGATTGAGAATGGAGCTTGCAGCAGTTATGACATTGATGAAGCATCTATTCGGAACATATTACGCTAAACAGCTTACAGTATTAAAAATTTTATGGTTCACTTCTTGTTAATGGTGCTGATGTTGCCTCCAGGCATATTGAGTTTACACCATCATTGTGTGCTGCCCAGCAATATTCAGAGCTCTGTTGTTTGGGTGATAAAGAATTCATGCATTATTTTCTTGGCCTCTTATTTCACATTATCAGCAGTCTAATGTTTAGCTGTGTAAGCTTGGAGCAGTAAATACAATGGGCAGCCCTGGTGGTGCACTGTGGGAAGAGAACACAATTACCAGAGGCTAATTTTGCACGGGAGAAGCAAGTCGAGCCGGCATTATCGGGGTTGACCATATGCAAAGGAGAGCTTAGACGAATGGCTGAATGCGTCTAGTTGTTTCATCATTACTGTACATCATATGAGCGCATTTTCCCTCATACTAATTTGAAAAGGGGTTCCTTTAAAAAGGGAGCTTGGGGATATGACATCATATTCTTGTAACAGTTGTGGGGAAATGTATGTTTAATGTGGGAACCATTGGATGGTGTAAAACTTCCAGATCTGTTGGCCAGCATCTATAAAACAGTTCATTCTTTAACGAGTCTGCTGTGCCGCTCTGCTGTGGTGGGGGCCGTTGTGTTCAGAACAGCGGAAATGATTAAACCTGATGTAGCTTCAGTACAAAATGCTGTTTTTCACACCCAGACTGAATTCCGCTTTCATTTGAGGCATAAAAATGTTTAGACACAAAAGCATTTTCAATCCTTGTGTTTTCTTTTTTTCTAATCTTAATTTCACTACCAGTTCCTAAGACCTTTTTAAGACTTTATGGTCGCAAAAACAGGATTGTACAAGCAGCAGGTAATAAAAAAGAAATTTGTGGAACCATTAACAATAGGCCAGA
>JAOXNZ010000044.1:23812471-23839923 GCA_028566095.1 Kryptolebias brasiliensis | reverse complement strand
ATGGATGGATGGATGGATGGATGGATGGATGGATGGATGGATGGATGGATGGATGGATGGATGGATGGATGGATAATGTAATTTTAACTTTAGTGTTTTATTTACTTGTACAGTTTTAAAATATATTTTTCTGCCTCATCATCAGGTTTCTTTTTTTTTAACTCGAATGACTTACTAACATGACAGGGGTGAAATGTTTAAAAGGTGTAATATTGTTCTTTTTAAAACTTCATACACTCAGCAGGCAGTTTTTACGACATTTATCTTTTTATCTCTTACCATTCACTGTAATTCCAGCAGCATCCCTGTCTTCTTTGATTTGAAGCTTTTTTTCATTTTTTTTTTCAGTGACTCTACATTACAGCCTGGTGCAGATTATAAATCAGCAGAGTTTGTGCAACATTTCTACCTACTGATTTAAGGAGAAACCTCCACCAGAGGGCAAACTCTTTTCCTCCATCAAACAGAGATAAAACTCTTCCTCCTCTGCTCATCATCACTTCATATTGCTGGCTGACCAGTTTAGAGCAGATCCACTCTCTGCATGTGTGGTCTGTCCAAAGTCGCCATGAAAACGTGGTTTCTGTAACACAAACGTTCAACAGTGTAAGAACCACTGGGCTAAAGGATGAAGGATGACAAAGTTTCTCTATATGCTGCACTCAAAAGCTTCCACCTCTAGATCAACACTGATTTTGTGAAGTGATCTAAAACTAACATGAATGTCAAGTAACAGCATAACATAACACACAAGGACAATGTTTACATCTGAAACAAGTTTATCTTTTTTGTACTTATAAGCACTATGCTGATTGCAGGGTTCTGATTATTACTGAAAAGCATTATTAAGCACAAGTAGTGACGCAACAATCAGTCGGCTCAAAAATCTGTTAAAAAGAAGCTTAGAGATACCCCAGGTATAAAACTGGCCAAGAAAACTGATCGGTCATTCTCTAACATTGAGCATTGGCCAGTTTGTGGACAAAATTATTCTGCTATGCTACCTGAAATAAATAAATGAATAAATGTTATGGGGTCCAAAATACGTTCTGAGAAAGTAAGGTATACTAGGATGAAGCTACATGTGTCACTAAACACAAAACAAAAAGTCAGGGTAACTCAAATCCCCGTCACTACTTTTGGCTAAAAGTCATCATTTTGTATTATAATACCAGACAAAATGTCCCCACCTTCTCTCGATGTTGGGAGTTGAAGCCAGCAGGACATGGTTTACGGGAGCTGCCATGTTGTATTTTTGGAACCAGAGTCTGTGCACTATAGCGGCGTGGGGCTTTAAGTCCCGCCTTCTCACTGGCACAGAGTCATGGTGTTATCTGAGATTTATTTTAACCATTAAATAACCAAACAAGGATCAATTAATAGTTGGAGTAGGAATTGTCTTTTGCATAGGACCTATTCACAGAAACGTGTAGAAAAAGGTTTGGAGCTACATCTGTAGCGTTATAAAACAAAGCAAGCTTAAGTTGATAGGATATACAGTATGCAGTTCTAAGTAACAATTATGCAAATGTAAGAGTTTCATAAAGAAAAAGAGTTCTGTTTTAAAAATATGTAAAGTGGGGTAACCTACATACGATCAAATAACTTTCTGTTCCTGTCAGATTTTATAAAACAGATGTAGCCATCATGGTGCCACCCAATGGTTTGCAAATACATTGCGCTACCTTTGGTTAGCTGCTTGTGAATCACAAGAGATCCAACCATGATCAAAAACCTGTTTGGTTATTGTTTTATTCAAAATAGGACCATGATACCAACAATACCTGTAGTAAATACAATGCTATATCAAAAAAAGACACAAACTTAACAACAACATATTGGATTTAAATGAAAAAAGCTTTTATGTTTATCTTTTTCATTCAGATGATAATTCTTGCTTGAAAAACAGAGAACAATGTTGTATCAATATGCACTTATATTTACTGTCTTGGGAGTCCTGAATGAAACATCACGTCTTTGTCTTATCAGTCTGACAAGTGACAACACTACAATCAGTCACCCATTTACACAGATATTGTATTTATCATTTCCATTTTTTGATTGTGTTTGTTTCAAAACAGATGCAACAAGTAACATAATTATGACTGTAATTAAGCTGCATACGCACACATATACACAGACACATAAGCACCTTTGAAACAATGAGTGCTCAATTCATTAGCATCTGCTGTAAGCATATTAATCTTCTAACAGGCAATTAGCAAGCTGTTACCATTGGTGGCTGGTATGTAAATATATTCCTGGGTTAATTTGTTCTTCCGATAATAAAGGAAACATTATGAATATGAGCTCTGCCACTTTGTAAATGATCTATGCTGTTAATTGCTCTGTAGTGTTTCAACTTGGATCTGCAAATGGCAGTATGATGGGTTGGCACTGAGGTTATGTGCCAGGCTGCTGAGGAAATGAAACTGGTAGGCGTCGCACTGCAGCCTGCATGACAATTTATGGGCTGTTCAAATGCTTTCCGCCAGCCCTTCTGTCAAATAGATAATAAACCTTGGCCGGCAAAGGTGAGCCCAGAGGGACTGGCCATGTGTGAAAGAGCGGGGGAGTAAAAGCAATAAATGGGGTGGGGGGACTGTATGTAAATCTAGCTCTCATAAAAACTGAAGGGATCCTCCCCACATCCTCACAACACCAAAAAGTACTGTCTTACATCCAGGTTAGTTAGTGGGAAAATCGAGAAAAAAAAGGGTTTAAAAAAAACGTAGCAGCTCACTGGAATATTCTGTGTTTTTCAAAACTAAATTGGTTCTCATTGCACATGTGCGCATGTCCCATGCCATGGCGGCACTAACAGGATATCAAGCCATGCTGAGAGGATTTTCTGGCAATCTACTGCTGAATTCACAGCACAACAGCACTAATGACACTCGGGCCCGACATCCATCACCGCAATGTTCATAAAGCCTTTGCCAACATGTAGCTTCCCTTCGGCCCTCGGCGCTAATCTATGCAGTGCAGGCACAGAGAAGCCATTACAGCTCTGAATACAAGATGAGCTTCAAAACTAATACTTCTCCCCTCACCAGGGGGATCGTTGGAGGACGAGAGGCAATATAATTGAGGCCAGGAGGCAGATTGCGATCTACTGACATTAAGCCAGGGCTCTTAATCTGACAGTTGTCCCCTCAGAGAAGCTGACAGACAGCTGGGTGGGCTGCCATGGCCTTTTACATGGATGCACGCCACAAAGTCCAGACTGTAATATTCCCATCACCCACCCCCTGCCCTGGTGGAAGTCTTCTGTCTGCACAACACGAATGCATTAGGAGTTTTGCTCAGTTGTTATTAAAATTGTCAGTAAAATAAAAGCAGGAAAACTAACAAGAATGTGTTGACTAAAGTACCGGCGTTTAAATGTCTTCCACATCTTTAAATCTGCTGTGAAACAAATAAAAACTTTAGGTTTCAGACTGTTGGTTGCACATTTAAAAAGAGCTTATGCACCTACATCTGCTGCTACTGCTATACATGCTGATGGTCAGTGGCAAAAAAAATAAATAAAAGCTGTTGGTGTCAATATGGATCCTCACGTCCAGCAGGATAAATAAACTACTGATATTAACATCTGAATCTGACCAGAATTCAGATATCTACGTCTGCCTTTTTCTTGTTAAAAGCTTGGATGCCTAGATTGCTATGAAAGCAAAATTTGTTAAGAAATTTAACATAACAGGAGCGTGACTGGACTCTCTGGTTGTAAACAGACAAGCTCCCACTGTTTCAGATTGTTTTTTCTTGCTAACATTTAGTGCACAAAGGAGGTTTTATAATTCACTGCTGCTCATTATGTGAGAACATGGTGTAAAACAAAATGTTTTGAAGGCATACTCGACTAGTTGGACTTTAAAAGTCAAATCAATTTAAAAACAGGTTTTATGTTCAGCATATACTCCTTACTGAAAGACTAATGTAAGAGTTTTCACTCTGCCATCTTTTTGCCATTCACTGTGAATCTATTGGCTGTGATTACATCATGTGCATATTTATAAAGAGTATGAATATCATTTGGTCAGATAATAATCAGCATTTATTTTCAGCAAATGTTTGATTGAATCTATTGTTTTATGTTAAAATGTTTAAAGTTCCACCTATTCAAACATTCACATGGCCTTTTCTTGTCTTACACAACAGCAAACTGATCTTTTTTCCTCATTTTGCAAAATGGGCTGGACAAATGCATCTGAAAGTAGCAACTGCAGCCAGAAATGCATAATTAAAGCACATCAAGATACTGACACGCTGAGACAGATCAAATGAAACAAGACGACCATGTTTTAATAAAATGACAGACTTGTGCACTTTGCCTACACAGTCTCAACAAGATACTAAAAGCATAATACAAAATTCATTCATTTTTAAGCTTCACACACGCTGCTTTAAGAAAGAAACACACACACAAACCAGGGAATACACTGGCGAGTCACATGCTAGACGGCTTCACTGCTTAAGTGTTCCCAAACTGCAGCCATTTTTTCCACTGTCATGGGTTTGCCAGGCTGTGATGTGTGGCCCAATCATCAGCAACACAGAGCCCTTGTATATTTAAATATGCGTGACTACAGGGCATGTTATTCTCCCCACATGTTCCCTGGTGTGCCTGTAGAGTGTACTGATTTATTGACGCTCAGTGACATGGGGAGGAGATAAGAGATAGCGTAGCAGGAATCCAATGCACCACAACTGATGTGAAAAGCAGCCCGGCATCTGAAATCATTTGCAGTCGCACTCTCGAGGCCCCAGTGATTTAAAGAGACATACTTCAGAGGGCCTCGATGCCTGGCAGAAAATGTGGTCACATCACATTAGAACCAAAGAAATGCAAATAAATAACGGGCCAATGGAACCGAGCCAGGCACATCACTGTTTCAAGGTTTCATTTTGACTCCATGGCACTTCAAAGTGGGCTATTGAGTTTCATTTTGCAAAGCCCCCACGCCTACATCACCACATCTTTGAATATCATTTAATGGTACGTGTACCTTGAACTGTCAGGCTGAACCAGTTCACAAGAACAAAAAGCAAAAAAAAGGACAAGGAATCTAAAAACAAGCTAATTTGCGACAACCGCATTGACAAAAACTTCAACCACTTCTTTTAAAATCCTCCACTGTGCAATCAATGTGGGGTCTGAGTAATGTCAGGCCCATTAGAGCCAACCAAATCGCTGCGAGAGGCAGAGAAAGAGTGTCATGTATTGTGGGAAATGATTGCTTAATATAGCAGCAGGGGCTAGAAGGAGTGCTTACCAGAGCACAATCCACTAAAATCAATAGCAACAGTCAGGCTATATTGTTTCAAACGAGGAAAAAGTGCGGCTATGATAAAAAGCACTCGATATTGGTGTCTGGGCTGGTGAGACGCTGAGTCAGGAGTCAAGAGTAAGTAATGCATAGCTGTAAGGGAAGATGGAGGTGGTGTGAAGGGATAAACAGCATGAGGACGCTCCATTCTTCTGAAGGTCAGTAAACTGTTCAGGTTAAAAACATTACAGGTTTTTAGTTTACATTAATTCATGTACACATCTAATATCTGTCATGATCATATTAGTAACATCTTTGAGAACGTTGTAAAACAGTTAGCAACATACAGCTTTTTAGACAATTATACAGCTATACAGGGTAATAAACAAACAAATGTTTCAAGTTATAAACTAGGATGAACATGTTTTGGAATTGCGTAGCAGTTTTGGTCAAGTTGTCATGCTCAGAGAATGTGTTGTGAATGACTCTCAGCTACTACCACATCAGATTGTAGCTCAATATCTGTAAACATAGCTGAGTTACAGCCATCTTTGTGTGTCTATAGACAGTAGGGTGTGGCGTCCATCTTGAATTGGCTCCAAAAGGTAATCAGTTGTGGACATAGTTGAGTGTATCCAATGATTATTTCATGAAAGAAAAAAAAACAGTGGCCTACAAATTTCTGTGAATGGTTTTAGAAAAGTCTTTTTTATGGCAAAACATGTTTAGAATAGAAACTAACCGGCGAGTCAACAAAAAAAAAATATTTTTTTTTTTTTGGGCTTCAGCTTCAGCTGACTCAGAATTGAAAAGGTATCCAGCTTAGATATAAGGAGAGGAAAAAAAAAAGATTTCTACTCATTGACCTAAGCTTCCCTGTGATCCGCTCATCCTGGACTCCACCTGTCTGCATGTTTTTTTTTGAGTTGCAGCCTCCAGTCCAGCTCCCCTCATCAGTATGTAGGTACCTTCTTCATCCCCTGCAACAACAGAGGCAGCAGGATGAAAAAAACCCCGGGATCCCTTAATAAAAAAGGGCTGGATGAAACCTTGTGAAGCCACATTCCCTTCATTCTGGAACTGATATTTGTTGAGCGCAGACAGCAGACTCTTCAAAGGCAGCGAACATTCCTGCAGGCCCTCTCAGATCTGAGCCCGGGCTGCACTCACTGCACCCAGCAAACACACACTCAAATATTCAAACACACGCGCACACACTGGTCTACACACATTTCTATCCTTTACCTCTGACCAGTCAGTGCAAATTAGGGAGGGTTTTACATGTTTAGGGAGGCTTTTCCTAAATTATAAGAAGATAACAACTAACTGTTACAAATCAAAACCCAATTTTCTTTGTACAAAAATCCCCAGCTCAAACAAAATGTGTCATAAATTGGTCAAAGAGCTATTTTAAACCTGGCTGATTACAGCTTTGGTGAATACCCTACACACTCAAAGCAAGATTTGTGTGTTAGTTAAAAGCTGGCACACAAATAATAGCGACTGTCATGACTCATGGTCACATATTAGTGTTGTGGTAAAAGAACTTGAGTGCATTTCTCCTTCAAACATAGGCCAGATATGTTTATAAAAACAAAGAACAAAACTATTTCTATACAGTGTAATTGCAATTAAATATCATTTGTTTGATTAAAGTTTCATCAGATAAAAACTAGAATAAATTTCCAAAACTCTCAAAGAAAAAATGAGACATCCTATTATTCACAGATGAGATTTTGAGTTACTTGACAGCACTAAGTGAAAGTGATTTCAAGACAAAAACTGTAATTACACTAAAGACCTACAAATTCGAATGGATAATAATGATGAGAACAAGTAAAAAATACAATGGATCTCCAACACACACACCCTCACACACAATACACAAGACCAATCAGTAAAACACTGTTTTTCAAAAGAATTTTTGGATAAAACAATGAAGACAAACCCTTCAGACTTCCCCTACAGAGGCAGACGTTCAATGCCAGTCACACAAGGCAATAACTTATTTATGCTAAATGTTGAACTGCATCTGATCACTTTTATGATTCTACGCACTGAAGAACACAGTCACAATTAGGTGATGGAGGTTTAACCAGATAATGAAGCTGTACAGTAAGACCTACATAACTAAAGCAAGAAAATCAGTGCTTAGCCTGAAGCTGTGTTGTTACTGTTAGCAGATAAGCAGTTTTCCAGTCAGTGCACAGAGACTACACCAACAAAATATGAAACCTGTTGCTTTGTTTACCTCAGGGCTCGGCTTTCCTAGATGCTGCTATAAATCGCGAGTAGCCAGTTTGACAATTAAACTCAATCTGCTCCGTGTTACATCCGAATCAGCTCCGTGCAGCGTCACGCTAAATGGCTTAGCACTAAGCCTGTTTGAAGTTCTAGTTTAGCACTGGCTTTGGACTGATACACAAATTTGGCCTCATCAAAGGGATGCCTGGGCAGCCTAACCTTCGCTTTAGTCATACATGACCGAGTGATTTATTCAGGAGCTGCTCCTCACTTGATTACTGAGGTTCCTCAACAAGGCTGCAAGATTGTGGGGAAAGGCTGTTGGAAGAAATGTGAGTGAGAAATGAAAAATTACCCAAGCTTTCGTGAACAAAAAGCACATCTGATCACTTTGATGGAGCTACTGAGTTTAAGCCTTTGAAAAAAAAATATTTTTATTGAGTGGGCATGCATTCCAGGAAACGCAATATATAACAAGACATACATGAAACAAGTAAGCTACACTGTCCAAATTTATGCAGCTTGTTGGGCATGACTCAGCTTACCCCTAATTCTGTTAAAATACTCCAAGAGGACTCTCAAGGACATGAATCTGGATCTACTTGTTCACACTGCCTCTTAGCAGTCCCTTCGCCTGCCAAGTTTGGCCATTACAACCAGTCTTTCTTTCCAAGGATGGGTATGCACTGAAATTTATTTGAAAAGAATGATGTGTACAGGTGTGAAGATGGGGAGAAAAAAAGCCCCGCTTGATCTCCTCTCACCTGCCAATAGGCTGACAGCGTTGGCTTCTCCAGAAGCATATTAGCATTCTGCAGCGCACACCAATCCTAGCACTCCTTGTTGGGTCAGAGAAATCAAAGCAGCGCACATCTGACAAATATCAGAAAGGAGGCGCATAGATTAGTGCCCACGGGTTGTATCACTAATTAACGAATAAGAAGAAAAAACAGAGCTTGGATGTTCTCTAAGGGCGTACTGCTGTCAAGTGATTGGCTCCAGGTAATCAATAAGCTCCTAGGGTGGGGGCAGCAATGGAACGGGACCCTCGCTTTGAATAAAAACAAAACAGTGGAGGAACTAAATTACCAACATAACTCTTTTAGGTCCATAGTGTTTTCTTTATCTAAAAGCCTGTTTTCCATAAATTATTCCCAGTTGTGATTTTAAGTGTCCTCGTAGCTCTTAATTTGAAGGCATGAATAGGACAAGTTAACGTTTTCCACTTTGAAATGAGACACCCATTAAAGAAAACGACACTTTACTAACTCCTTTTAATCCAACACCTTTTTGCTACTTCCAGTATACCGTGTAATGTTTATTGTGGAGGTTATTTTTTAAATCTTTTTCAAAGGATGTAACACATCAAAATATATTAAACAAGACAAAAGCATCTTTTACAAGACACTTCCAGCTTGGCCTGAGACGCCTTCTTGTCATTTCAGTTTGATTTCTGAAAGGAAGGAGGCAGCATGGGGGGGGGGGGTGATGTCAGCCCACCACTGCCATGTCTCTAAGCCGGCAATTAAGATTAAGGCAGAAACAGTGTCGTAACGGTCAATGTATGAAACAATAAGCCAGCTTCAAAGCCCAAAGGTGTGACGGCGAGGACGGACACTTTGTGTGACCAGCTGACCGCAAGATTTAGAATGGGAAATGTCCGGCACGCATTTTACGTGTCGTGGTCCTCGTCAATGCAGCTGATTGTTTTGTGAAAGATGCTTCTATAATGATTGTTATGACAATAAAAACACATTTAATGAAGTGAGTTTATTTGCCCGCACACCTTGTAGTACTTTGTTTGAAGTGTGTTTTTGAGTTGAACGATCAGAAAGTCTTCTTTCTACATCTGCTACAGCCTCGCCCCTACTGATGTTTGTGGGAGTGGGTGGTGGGGGTTTGTTTGTTTGGTTTTTTTGGCTCATATCTCTACTGCTTACTCCCACTGCTCTGTTCAGCCACAGAAGGAAACAGGCCTCATATAACAAGCTCAGAAGGATCTAGTGTACTCGGTCTGTCCTTCACAACACGCTGTCAAAGGAGTTACCATCGACCAAGTGAGCATACTGGAACATTACACAGCATAGAAGACATTTCCTTCCTTAAACATTAGATATTCAATTTAAATTTATCAGGTAGGCCCAGTCTTGACTTTAAAAAGATAATTATAAGTCTCAGTATTGATGTATTAGCAAGCTGTTTGCTGTGGAACATTTACAAGGAGAAAGAAATGACAATTATGCATCTTCAAGCTTAAAAAATTTATTATAATTTGCTCAGTCAGAAAGCTGCATAGGTCATTAAAACAAGCTAATTACAGTGAGTATTCTCATCAGGACTCAGAACTGTTCTTTAAATTAAAATCAAATATGATGATAGTCCACTAGGTGGGAGGTGTAAATAGACAGCTGTTGCATCAGAACCTGTGGATGATTGCCACACTGTTTTGTCAAACAGAGCACCTCAGGGAACCTTCCTGTGTAAAAGAAATGTCTGAACCCTGTTTGCAGGGATGAGAAAGCTCTTTAGACACACAAGCCAATGTAATACAATAGAGGGGGGAAAAAAGAGAGGACTCCTCATAACATCTCTCCCTGTTATTCTTCCCAGAAAACCCTGCTGTGATCACTGAACATGTCCTCAGGGACCGTGGCAACAACAGAGCAGGTAATTCGGCCTTACCCGCCCCTCCATGGCCCAGCATGTCCAGTTCAAAACAAACCAGTCTTCAAAACACAATTGGCCCTTACATAAACCCAACACTTCAACCTTCTTATCCTCCGAGGAAAGCCACAGTTTATTACCTAACGTGCACTGTTCCCTTTGCATAACAAAGGAAATCCTACGCAAGGCTAGACAGGAGACAAAATAAACGGATTAGAGCGCAGGCAAGGATCGGATGCTGCTTTATTTACAGCCGACAATGTTTTTCAGCAGAGAAGCTACCCATAATTTGCTGCCTAATAACTGACTTCCACCACCGTGTTAAAATCCCCCTGAGAGGCTTTGTGGTTTGTTCGCAAGATGTCTCCACTGCCTGCACTGCAAATTAGAAAAGTACCTCACCTTCGGGCCACAGCTTGCAACACAGTTGAGTCTTTTTTTTTTTTTCTTTGCCTCACCCTCCTCCTATCCACTTCAGTCTGCCAGTAATAACCTTCAACTAACCTTTAAACCACTGTGAATAATTTAAATCCTATTTTCATATCAATGGAGGAGTCAAGCCAGGCAATTATCTTTTATCTGTGTACTTTGCTGTTGAAGCAAAGCATAATAAACTCTTCCCGTGAGGGAAGGGAAGACAGGAAGAAAAGAGAAAGCATGGACAATGCAAAGACCCAAAAGGCCATGAGGCCATCAAGGTGGAAGACATGAGTGAAAAAAAGAAAACACAATGAAAAGATGCACAGAGTTTGGCGTTTGTGATGCTTTTCATTAGGCAGCAATGAAAAGACTGAAGAAGAAAGAGTTTAATAACTGGTAGAAAACTGTAAATATGCCAAATTTGCATTACGATTCTGAACTTCTGATTTGCTGGTCTCTTAATGCACAGCTTACAGTGTCATTCACTGGCAAAGCTAGACCATATTTAAGCTCCTTTATGTGACAAGTCGCCATGTAGGAAATGGCTGCATTCCAGAAAAAAAATAGAGAGCGAAATAAATAAATAAAAATGTAAAGAAAAAAATTCCCCCTGGTACTCATTAAAATTCAGGAGTACAGCAACACCCCCTCACTTTGCTCTTCTTTCTTTCCTCCATCTGTTCCGGCTCCCACCGTCTCGCCTACTTTCCTCCCTGGATCGTCCAGGATCATTTTGATGATTTCATAAAACTTGCGGCGCTCATGATTGAGATGGAGAAGCAAGGGAGGTGGATGGAAGCGATGGGGTGGGGTGGGTGAGAGCAATATCCACAAGCAGAGAGGAGGGATGGAGAAGGCAGCAGAGGAGCTGGACATGTTTGGGAGTGATGGGATGCAGAGACAACAGCAGGACGAGGGGAGAAGATGAGGGGAGCAGCTTTGCAATATTAATCTGTGGCGCAGAGATGAAAAAGAACAGGTGAACGCTGCAGGTGAAAGCAGGATTTTCTTCTGGTTCCGAACTAAGGCAGTGCACAGGATTGAAGGAGCTGCCATCTTTGAACTGAGACCAAACTTTTCATGACTTTCATGAGCCTGCTGCACCAAATCCCCGCACGAGCCAGAGGCAGAGCACATAACTCAGGGATCAGATCACACAGGAGTCTTCAAACGTTCAGAAAAGCCACATGGAGAAAAGATGCAATATAAATTCTTGATGCATGAATGCTTTTTTTAAAAAAAACAAAAAAGAAACAGAATTACATACTTTACTACAGGATATCAGCTCATATACTGCATCAGGCAAACAAACTGGTATTCCAGATATGCCAACAGATATAAAGGCTGATTGGACCAGCAGGAAGTTTCTGAATAAAGTTAGTCCTAGCAGTCCTCAAAGGAATGCATATCGCCCACCAACTACCACCAACCACCACCTACGCCAGGGTTTTAAACTGAAATCCTCTTATGCTGAGAAAGGAGCCGTTTTGGTCAAACCTGGAAAATGACCTTAAGTACTCTCGTGCATTATTGTCAGATCTCAGAAGATGCGTTAGCACTCAGAGTAGGTCAGTTGTGTGTTGGCTAATGTCAATTAGCTGAATGGGACTGACTCTAAAATGTAAGCAGCTATAGATGTATATTGAATAATAACTTCTGGGTAAGGTCAAAGGTCATAGATGGAAAAAGAAGAGAAAGTTTTTGTATTTGTCGATGAAGAAACTCCATCCATCCATTTTCTTTAACCGCTAATCCTTTCCTGGTCGCAGGAACCTGGTGCCTATCTCCAGCAGTCACTGTGCGAGAGGCGGGGGACACCCTGGACAGGTCGCAAGTCCATCCTAGGGACACATTGAGACAAAAAATCATTCACGCTCTCAATGACACCTAGGGACAATTTTAGAATTGATTAGGAAACTCTCTCATCCTAATTTCATTTGAACCTCAGTAAACATTTATGGCCTTTTGTGCTGGTGTCTCAGATTCACTTTGTGTCTCATTCTTAGTAAAATTGACGTATTTTAGAGCAGGACAGCATCACGAAACAAATGATCTAGACGGTAAACATGTACTGACATGCAAATTATCTACTCACAAATCAAGTTCAAATGCCCTACTTTTTTCTTTTACACACTGCACAGCCTCTGAGTAACCACAAGAACAACACGGGGCCTATCAGCTCAGTCACACAGATGTGAACATACTGGGGGCGAAATGCCCTGCTTTGATGGTGCAGCACAGAAGTACAAATGCAGCACAATCTAAAGCACAAATAAAGGAAGGTGTCATTTTCCGACACTCTGTGTGAACACATCCTCAGATCTCTGAGACATAAACAGAAAGCAGAGACGGGGAAATGTTCTTTCACTCTTCAGCAGACTAATTTGCTGAATGTTTGCGAGAGGAAACAGAGACAGGCACAATTTGTAGAAGCCTTTTGATTCTTAAAAAAACAGGAAAAAAAAAACAACCTCCCAGGTCTAAAGATAAATGAAACGTGGAACTACATCAGCAGCAATGTGTTCCTCTTAAATCACATATTAAAAAAAAAAAAAGAGGAATGTCAGCTGAAAAGAAATAATTTCTATAACTGTATACAGTCACTCATTTATTCTGCTGTGTAAACAGATGCTCTATGATCTGGAATCTAAAAAAATATATTTTACTGACATCTTTTAGGATCAACTACAGAAACTGCATTTTCACAGAAAAATGCAGCGTGGAAGCAGACTTTGCTGAACACTAACTAAAAGTTAAAACTAGCAAAACGCTAACTAAAAGTTTAAATTAGTTTAAGGCTAACTAAAAGCTAAAAGTAGCAAAATGTAAAACAGTAGCTAGAAGATAAAAGTAGCAAAACATTTGCTTAAAGCGGTTAAAGGTCAGCTAAACATAGCAAATAAACTAGCAAGAAGCTAAAATCAGCTGAAATGTAGCTAAAAGTAGCAGAATGGTAGATAAAAGCTAAAAGTAGCACGAGAAGACAAAACTAGAGCAAGTCTGCTGAATCAGATTTCAAAGAGAACAATGTTTTTTTGAAAGAACTGAAAATATCTCCATGTTTTTCTTTAGAGAAAATATTTGTACACAAAGTTCAATTTTTCAAAAAGGATAAAAGTTGCAAAAGCCAAAAGTTACAGCATCCGTCTCTTGAATGAGCTGAACATTTTGATCTATAAATAGCTAAAATAGTACAGAGTATAGAGGAGCAATTAAGACTGCAAAAGTCATATATAAAAAAAATAAAAAAATAAAAACAATAGTGTGAACGCTGACTCAGCAGTGACACAATAATTCATGTACAAGTATTTGTCTGTAAGACGCATTGATAATGCTTTTGCACACTCAGTTACATGACTGTGAATTTATGTATTTTGCCCTTCAGGAACTTGTTGATGTGGGACAGAGTCCAGATTGTATTACCCCGAGGCTAAACATCCATTAAGCCTAATCTCTTTCCATTTCCTGGCCTTTACTGCCACGACTCTCACTCCCATGAACGCAGAGCAGAAAAGACATAATCTCCATTTCCCTTTGGTCTTTTCGCAGCCTTTGGATTGCACACACTGGCTAATTGACCAACAGCCTGATGCAGAATGCGCCCCCTGAGAAACAACACTGTGGAGGAGAGAGGAGGCTGGTTAGGCACAATCACAATGGGAGCAGACTTAATGATGTGCTGAACATCTTCAAAAAAAAAATCTTAATAAGCTATGAAATTCCCCCCTCACTTCCTGACGCAACAAGCTTGCTTTCTAAAACCCACTGTATGTGTTTCTTCAGGAAAGCACATTTAGACAATTACACTAGGAAGTATAAATATCATTAAAACATATCCCGAGCTAATTAATTTAGAGGATGTAGCATTGTAATGTGGGGGAAAGAGAGGGAAAATACAGAAATAACCGAGGTGGCAAATGCTGCGTTCAATTTTCTTGTTAATTTGCAGACTACCCGTCGGGAGAGGTAAAATAACCCCTAGTTAGACTTTTTTCTTTTCCTGTTAATATTAATAAAGCTGCTTTTTCAAAGTATGCAAATGGTGTGCCTGATTTGCATTGCTCAGAATGTTCATTGCTACAGAAGAAAAGGGACGAAAATGTCCATAAGAACCAAAGCAGCTTTGGTGAGTTTTTGTTTTTGCTGTTGTTATCCCTTTTTTTTGTACTTTAATGTGCTAATAAGCTGTCAGGGGTGGCTCTGGATTTTTGGCACAGGCACACGTCTTCTCATTATTCCTTCCTCAGCACTGCTTTGTCGCTTCTCCTCTTTCCCCGTGCTATTCTAACTCGTCTCTCACCCACAGCTCCTCTCGTCTCCTCTCTGTCTCCCGGGGGAGGGAAGGATGCCCAGGTTGTTTTCATGGCAGATCTGTTCCCTGCAGATCTGAGCTCCACACCCTGCCGTTCTTCAAGGTGACAGACTGTTGTACGCCGTGCTTGATCCCAATTTGCCCTTAAAACACGCCCCGGCGTCTGACTCGCACTGTCTGCAGTACAAAGAAGCCACCTTTTCCACGGATCAAACACCATCTCATCTTGATAAACTTTACCAAAGACAAGCTCAAAACACGTACAAGAGAAAGATCTTTACATCCTGCCATAAGGAGCTGTATAAATTATCAGGCGAAGATGTCTGTGTACCTGCATTTGTCAAGAATATGTAAAAATTCTTTAAAAAAAACACTGATACGTGTGCTGATAAAAGTGCTGTTATTTGGTGTCAAGCCAGCACAAATCATTATTTCTCACTGAAACAAATTTTACATTTATGTATTTACTTTTGTATTTTTTGTAAGGCTATCTGGCCCTTCAAATGTTTGTTTTGTTTTCAGGGCATACTTCAAACTAAGGGGTATGAACTGAGGTAGCCAAGAAGTATTTTGCTCTGGTAAAAATATTTAACTTGTAACAACAATTATATTGTCAAATTTCATGAATTCTGCTATATTGCATTAGGTATTTTTGCTCATTATCATTAAGAAGCTTTAAAAATAAGGGTTTTAACTGTATATTCTGTCATTAAAATATTGGACTTGAGTGTCTAGTTTCATGTGTTTTGATGCATTGTGTTTAGTGTTACAGCCTAATTGGCTTCAACTGCAAGTTAGACAACCAGCTGCACAGCATGTAAAGACATATTGACATTGCACCTGTTTATGTAAAAGAAACTGCCGATACCTAATGGTGTAAGGGCATACCGAAGAGGCGACCCATTTTATTGTGCAATATTTTAACCACTACGCCTTATTTTGAGTTAAGGGTGAAGCAGAAGATGCAGCACGAGGACAAGTAGTTTGTCTTTCATGACATTAGGTACTAAACCGATGGTTTGTCAGTTCAGCTACTGTAGAAACACGGTGAATTTGGTTGAAGACAAAGTGTGGATTACATATTTCTTGCTCTTAGGTAAGGTAAGGTTAACCCACCCATCCATTTTCTTTATAAACAGGAAGCTTGTGGCTGTCATGAGGAGAGAAGCGAGGTTACACCTGGACAGGTTGCCAGACCATCACAAGGTCACATGGAGCTAAGCAACCATGCATGCACACATTCACACCAAGGGTCAATTTAGAATCACCAATTAACCTAATCTGCATGTTTTTGGACTGCAGAAGGAAACCGGAATATCTGGAAAAAACCTGTTTGGACACAAGGAGAACATACAACGGCCTGGCCAAGGTTTAAATCCAGGATTTACTTCAGCATTTGTGGGAGAGTATGTTTAAAATGTCTCATTTTGTCAATTTGCAACCAAAACCTGTGCATGTTATTCACAGGAATGTTGCATTTTATTTGCAGTTACACACACATAGAAACAAACGTGTAGTAACAACGCTGTAATTCCAAGTGAATATTTGCATATTCCCAATTTTGTGTCTCCAAATAGTCACCAGCAGCCACTGTCCTGTGAGATACAGGTTGACCACTGCACCAACAAGCCTCCAAAGAAACAACAATAATTCTTGATTTTATGTAATTGAATAATCTAAATGCTGCACTCTGAAAGCTGTTTCAATTTGGCTAAGAATAGTGATATTAAAGCATAAGCTTTGTACCATACAGAAAATGTCACTACAAGCGTCGCACACAAAAAAAGACATAAGACCAGAGTCGATGTTCCTCCATTTTTCCTGAGATAAATATATTTATGAGCTGAATATTTACGTTTAGATTAGATTGAGTTATAATTATCCAACTAGAAGGACCAAAATAAATGCAGTGAACTGATCGTCGGTGATTGGAAGTGAGGGAGATAAGAACATGTGACACCTTATTTGAATCATTTTAGCATGCATGCACGAACAAGTAAACACATCCGCTTAAACGTCAGAGGAGAAATGTTGAATTCACCCACAAATCAGAAACATTTAGGCGTTTAATGAGGCGTGGTGACAGCTTCACGTCCCTGCCCTTCAGATTTCACAGAGGTTTTAACAAGACACATCAAAGTATCTAAAATGTCCTGTGCTCCTCTCATCCATCACATTCGATGAATGTAAAGCAGCTGAAGCTCGGGATGAGACTCGTTTTTTTTTTTTTTTTTTTTTTTTCTGCCTTTCTTCTCTCTTTTCACCTCAGGCTAGTCAGAGCGAGTTAGCGTCTCACCCCCAGTGTGTTCATAATTCAAATGGCAACACTGTTTGATGCTGGGATGTGCCATGCATTATTCAGAATAATCCCCGCCGCCTGCAAACAGTCAAACACGGCAGCTTCATGGCAGCACTAAGACAAACAGCGAACAGTTGAAGTGCCAGACGTTAATTTCTTAATTAAAACATTAAACAAATGGAAAGTTGACGGCGGCAGTAAATCTGAGAGTTTCTATTCCGAGTGCAAGCAGTGACTCAAAAGGGAGCTGTCTTTATTGTATAATTACGTGCACAACTAATTTATGTTTAGGTCTGAAATAGTAAGGTACTATTCTAGATCAACTTTAGCAACTGCGCTATTTTTTTAGTGTACTAAATATACAAATGCAAAACCTCTGAAGTGACAGCCGCATAAAAATGCAGGCTTCACAAACTAAAACCAAAAGATGCTTTTTATTTTTCTAAATGTACCAATGCTTGATAATTATGAACCAGTTAGAGTAGTTGCTTGGTTAGACGGGGTTAGACGTGAGCGACTGCTTGGAGGCAGCAGAAATCGAACGGCGTAGAGGCCTGGGCGGACGCTGGAACCTCTTGTTTGATGACCAGGGTCAATACTGCCAATACAACGACCGGCGACACAGGAGAATGATTACTACCTTTATCAGGTCCACACTTCACTGTATTGTGATTAATCAAACAATGAACAGAGAGAGCCCAAAGAGATGTTATTCAGGTCAATATAATCAGGATGTAGCCATAATTAATGTGGCTCTGAAGGGCCACACAGCACTTAGTTTGCTACTTCACATCATTTCCTTAAAGCATAGAAAGCTGCTGCTGCATCTCTTAGCCTGTGTTTCCTAAAAAGCTTAGATAGGGTTAAAAAAGAAGAGAAAACAGGGAGACTTTATTGACTTTATGCTGCTCCTCCCACTTTGCTCCATTCAGTTTTCATGGAGTATTTCCGTTTAAGTGCTCCCATTACGGCTGCCAGATTGGAAATGACGAAATATCTTCCGGTCGCTTTAAAATGAGTCGTATTTTCTTGCTCCTGATTACTGCTGGTATGACGCATAGATCGTGTTTTTGGCAGCTTTATCAGTGACAGAGCTAACGGCGCCACAGAACATAATGGGACCGAGGCTAACACCAGAAGAAGGCTTCGCAGTTTCCACAATACAGACGGGTCCTGGTTTAAGCACAGAATGAGGTCAATAGGTCAGTTTAGTCAGCAGCCAGGCGTACGTTATTTATCATCCTAATCATGTAAAGCAAAACTCTGTGGAGGCACCGTTTTCTTTCATTTAGGCTTTTGGGTTTATAACTTCTTTAGATTTCTTAGATTTACTTAAAAAAAGGGGTTGACTTACTAAAGCAGAGCATCAATCTAAATAATAGGAGTTTCTATGATTTCAGTGATTCAGAAAACATGAATGCAATCTCAGATTACATTTATAGATTACAGATTCATAGATTCTGTTTACTGTAAAAATAAAAACATAAAAAGGGAATTTTTAGTTCGTATGTGAAGCAGTTTGGTTTACCCTCATATGAAACACATCTGTGAGGAAAATTATTTTACAAAAAGATTTTTAAATACTTCAATGATTTCATGTTTTGTTGAATGGAAACACTTTTTGTTTTGCTGCATTTTTTTGTTAAAATCTGTCAAAATTGATGAAATCTGGAATAGTTTCCAATTGAATTGTTTGAATTTGAATTTTCCACCGTTTAATGAGGCTTTTTAGGTGAAAGAAATGTGGTTACGCCGTAAAAATTTCGAAAGATGAAACAGAAAGATGAAATGGAAAGAATGAAGTTTGGTAAAAGATAAAACAGATTTCAAAGGGTTTCTGACTCGCAGCTCATACGGAGCGCCGGGTGTGAAAGTCATTCAAAGGGAGGGGACGCTGTTCCACCTGACACCGACTGGTGGGTGGAAACCCACCTGAGGAGGCCTTCATTTGGGGAACGCTTGTTTTTATGTTTCCCCAAAGGAGCCGAACCACCAGGTGGCCGCTGAACTTGTCTGCCGCCGTCTCATCACACAAAAGTCAAAACAGTGTGGGTGCATCAGGTGTGCACGAGCACACTCCGGCTAATGCACTTAATGTTCTGGTGCCGTATATGAGCCGTCACACACACACACAAAACTTACACACAGTGACAGGAAAAGAAAACGAGGATGAGTCTCTTGTTTTAAAAAGACCCTGATTTATATTCCAAAGTGCTCGCGTCAGATCCCACCATGTTAAAAAGAATCCCATTACTAATAAATGAACAGGCGATAAAAAAGAAAAGATTCCCTTCAAATCCGCTCATGTGACGTGAATCTTTTATGCAAATGGAATTTCCAATGAGGTGGAGCCATCTTTAGAGGCTTTGACAGCTTTTCTTTTTTTCTTTTTCTCCACAGCTCTGTATTAAAATTGATGCCACCACTGATTTATAAAATTTATTAATAGCTTGCTGCTGAGGAAAGTCAAGCAAAAGAGATGAAACTGCTTCATTTCTGCCGTTCCTCTCTGTACTCCCCGTCTCCCTTGGCTGGTCCAGCAGGTCCCTCATCACACTCTTCCCCTCTTTTCCCCACACTCTCTCCATCCTCCTCCTCGGCGGTGTCTAATTGTGATTTTTTAATTGGCCTGCGCTCATTGTTATTCAAAACCCTGTAGAACCAATTAGAGGCAGACCTCCCGACCTGCAGTTGCCATGTAATGGAGGTGCCTAAAGACTGTAAGTGAGGCAGCGGAGAGCAAAGGGCTGATTTTTTTATTTTATTTATTTATTTTTTCTGATTAATAAATCTGTCAGCCCTATCACATTAAACTGAATTGCTAGTTTGAAGCTCTTTTTTGGGTTTTCTTCTCGTTTTTTCTGCATTTTATTCATCTTTAATGATGAGCTGAGTACTACAATAGTAATAAAATTTGCAGAAGACATTCACAGAGGGCCCATTCAGATGGTGTTTAGAGATCAAATCAAAGAAACAACGTCAAATTATATATGTGTTGGTGCTATTAAGAGGCTCCAAATGTTCTTTTATCCTTTAGATTTAACTGTTCAAATTGGCATTTAGTGGACATCTACAGTCTTCTAATTTTAACATTTATTGCTTAGGAAAGAGCCCAGGACAAAAAAGACATTGCCATCCCTTATGTTGCTGGAGTATCTGAGAAACTTTCTCCAAACACAACATCCCAGTGCATTTCAAACCCAGCAGGACTCTCAAACAGACCGAGAAACAAACATATTTACACATTAAAATAAATCATTTGGGGGCCAGCAGAAATGTTCAGCAGTGATTCTGCCATAAATTTGTGACGAAAGAAGAATTATGTGTTTTATTAAACATTTACAGGTTAGTAAATAATATACAGATCTTTAATTGTTGTAAATTTGATCACAAAGTTGTCAAATGAGTGCAGAACTTGTTCCAGTTTAAAAACAGATATTCCACAGAGTTCAGTTTCCTCCTGAGAGACACTTCCTCAGATCAGATCTCCTGCACGGCTGTTAAATATTAGATGCTGAGCAAAAGCAGAGCGGGGTCATACAAGAGCAGGACAGGGACAAGAATGACAGGAAGGGACAACAGCAAAAACAATCTACATCACCTGAAGTTGTCCTTTGACGTCCACGAGGAACCGTCTGTATCAGTCTAACCTTAAACGAGACAAGCTGCCACAGCCTGTACACGTCTGGCTGGTCGTGTTCCCCACAAACACAGAGGGGAACTTTCTGTGACCTCGTCAACGCTAAAAAAGGACAGAAAGGAAGCCTTTGTTCACCTTCCAACAGTAAATAGCGACAAATGTCATCAGACAGCTCGTGGTCACAACAGATACCTCAGATACAGTATGAGGCGTGGTCAGATGGCACCCGGCAACACGTCAGCAGCACCTGACAGCGCTCAGCATCAAAAGAGGACATCTGACATGCAGAAAGAAAGCCTCAGGAAATCCATCTAAATATATCTGCAGAAAGACGGGCTAACACACGTAATGTTACCGATGGACTTTTAGATTGATGGAAGCAGACAAACACCAGTTTAACCAAGAGAAAAGGTTCTTTTTACCGTTTCTACCAGACGGAAATGGCCGTTTCTGGAATCTCCTACTCCGACCCACAGTCTTATATGTCCGTTTTCAAATAAAAGTAAGAGTTACAGTCTAAAAGGTAGGTTTTGGTAACAGTGGCATAGCTGGAATGAGGTGGCCCCCCTCGTTTAACATAACTTGTAAAATAAATGGAAATTGAAACAATTCTTACCTGCATGTTGTCTCTGTTGTCTACAAGGATACCCAACAAATAGCCTTGGTAATTATTTAGCAAGGTTATTTATTTGCCACCTAGAACCTTTTGTATTTGATTTTTTTTATTAATTAGGTTCCAATAGCCACAACCCTATTTGGTAATAGAAGCAATTATTCCCCAAATGAAGCAGCAACACAACCATGTCAAATAAATACTCTTGCGCCTGCTGGAAAGAATAAATAAGGCAAACTAAAATGTGAACACATAAAGGAAATGTCTGACTATTGTCACATGGTGTCCAGATCGATGAGGTCCCAAAGTAACTAATTCTAAACAACTAATGACTTCATTAAATTAACTGGTGTCAATAAACACAAATGTCATTATTACATCAAAACATTAATGTAATAAAGTGGCTTTTTCATGTCCATATGGAGCTAAGGTGTGCTGCAACTTTCAAAGTCTTATGAACACAAGATCACCATCAAAACAAACCAATGATGTGTGGCAGAGCAATAAAGACAAAAGTCATTTGAAAAAACTGTTTATAGTCAGCAATTTGCTGAACATTATATGGACAAGACAGAGGGATATTGGAAATAAATTATGTAAGAACATATTTTTAAAAGAAGAGTGTTTCGAGAGAGGAAAACACTGTTTTAACAAAGAAAAACATATCCTGTCAGGGGAAAATGGTGGCGGTAGTGTGATGGTTTCTTATATTATTTTGCTGCACCTGGGTGTTTTAACATTGAGGGTAGGACACATTTTTCTTTTTATTATGCCAGCGGGTTTTACACAGCTGACTCCAAAAGGTTTAGAAAAACCCACCATTAATTCAACAGAAATATTGTTTTCACGAGCCTGAAGCAGGCAGGTCATGAAAGGAAACGCACCAACACCCCGCAGCTGAAGCTGCTACAAGTCTGACAGGAAACATTCAAATGTAGCTGCTGTTGCATGTTTGGCTCAAACCAGACAACGATGGAAAGTCTTTACATATTTTTGCCTAGTTTGCCTCCTTGTTTAAGGAACGCCCAGTCCTCAAACTGACCGGACACACGAGTAAGAAAAAAAAAAACCTCATGTCAATTGATGATGAAAAACTGCCAGTTTTACCACTAATTATATGATGATGTTTGTTTATTCTCCTCATCATGACAAATAAACATTTCTGATTAATCTTTTTTTTTTTGTTATACAAGCACTTAAGCTTGAAAAGACTCATTACGGTTCACAAACCTTCCAGCATAAGTCCATGGGGCTACCTAAACACTGAAAAGATGTCCTGCGGCAACAGAAGCATGGATTTAGGGAGAAGCGCATATCTTTCCAGAAGCAATCCAAAAGTAGAGGCATTATCAGCATGAAATGACTGTCAAACTCCTGAAAGACTTAATAAATGTTTCATATTAAATTCTGATAGACAGCACAACATGCTGTCGACCAGATTGGTCCAAAACGTGAATTTTTAACATGGTTTGCATGATAAACTGTAATTGGAGCCAGAGGCAGATGGAAAATAAATGTTTTTATCGCCGCTGGCATAATGTGTAATGATTGACATCGAAAAGCAGGGGCTGCCATTTCAATAAGCTTACTTTAATAAGAATTCATGAGGTTGTTTTGCCTGATTTCCCCCTCCAGTGTGAGTGTGTGTTTCAGACAGAAAGAGTGTGTAGGTGCTTATTTGTGTAGGTGTAGAGTTGAGTATGTGTAGAAAGTATGACAGAGGAGTGGGTGCAAGAAAGACACATACTGAAACATCAATTATATTTTTGCTTTTCAAAACAAGTCTGCATTTTAGTGCTCTCCTTTAAAATGAACTGACACAGATGAGACATGCTATCGAGTTATTCCCATTAGCTTTACTATTACCAACCTTTAGAACTTCTTACATAATAATCTTCAACCCCTTCAGTTCAGGTTGCTACGGGCTATTTTCTGAGCATAATGGTAACCCATCAGTGATGTAGCGTTTCCCTTAATCAGCACTGGTTTCTGCTTTGAAATGCTGGATTATATTGAGTGGGTCAGATTTGCATCAGAGTATCTGAGAGTGTTGTTCACGAGTGATGGTAGGATGGAGCAGGAGACGGCTCGGGGCCTCGTCTGCATTAATGAGGCCGCTGCTTCGGCCAGTCATGGTGAGAAAATAAGAGTTGAGTTGAAAGGCAAAGCTCTTGATTCTAAACCCTCACATATGGTCATGAGGTTTGGATCATGACCAAAAGAATGAGACCCCGGATCCAAGCGGCTGAATGAGCTTCCTGTGTTGGGTGGCCGGGCTCAGCCTTGGAGAGAAGGTGAGGAGCTCCGTCATCTGGGTGGAGCTCGGAGTAGAGCCGCTGCTTCTTCACATCGAAAGGAGTCAGTTGAGGTGGTTCTGGCATCTGATTAGGATGCCTCCTGGACACAACCCTTGGAAGAGACCCCAGAGTGCTTTTTTTCTACACCTACCGCATAACCTCCACTTCCAAAACAAGAAGAAAGAAAGAAAACCAACTCACTCCTGGCATTTATTTCTATCATTATAGTTTATTTTCAAAGGATTATAAAACAGAAACTATGACACGGTTGAGATCAACTTTACTGTCAGAATACATGCATCTCTCTCCACGCTGATCCACTGGACCTGTGAAAGTGAAGAAACATAAAGATCCCCGGCTAACAGGATTAGCAACAGCACACGTCTCTGTTCCTGAAACCTCTTTTTCATTCAGGGTTTTCAGCTGCAGGACTTGGAGTGAGTAAACGTCAACTGAAAGTCCCAACAATGTGGACACGGTCATTTTTTTAAGCAAAAAAAAAAGTCAATGAAATGATTAAGATGCTTTTCTCCTTTTGAACAGGGGGTTGTTGTGCTGACACTTGTGCTATTAGCCATGCATGAGTAAAGGATGAAACAAGCACACGCTGTGAGAAGCATGAATTGCTGCAAGTTAGTCTTATGTTTAAATCGGTGGCTTGTAGGTAAACAAAGAACGGGACGGGACTGGATGGAGGTGGATATTACTGACAAGTTTTCGCCTAAATTGCTCATTCGTAGTAGAGATCTAGTTTACTCATAGTTTTCTTGATTTCAGTCTATAGGTGATGAGCCTGTAGCAGTGGTGTCCAATCCTGGTCCTGGAGGGTCACTATCCGGCATGATTTCATAGTTTCTCTGCTCTTCAGCAGGTCTTCAAGGTCTGCAGAAGTCATTCAAATCAGGTGTGTCAAAGCAGAGGAACGTCTAAAACATGCAGGATTGGACAGGACCAGGATTGGACAGGACCAGGATTGGACACCACTGCCCTATAGGAACCTTGTTTTTCTAACAATAGCTGTCTCAGAAGCATAGCAGACATTTCTGCCTTTTATACAGCAAAAATGCCATTAAATTGTAGATAAATGACACTTGTTTACATTTTTATAACATTTACTTTGTTTTTCCTTTTAAATCTGAGCTCTTGTGTAGACGGGAGAGATGGAAGAGAGATTAGGTTGGCAGGATAGGAAATGAAGCTTCCTGCTTTTTATTGGTTTGCTGCTGGGATAAGATGACTCCACAGGAGATCTGTGGTTTGTGGCAAGAAGAAGGTAAACCATGCTGAAAACCTCAGATGGTTCTGTTAGAGACCAACATTTTGTTTACAAAATGTAATCACATGGGCTGACTGTTCCCCCCCAACTAAATCAGCTGAATGAATCCAACCTCATATAAATGTCTTTGAATAAGGCTGAACATATCCGCGTGTCTCATCCAAACTCAATAGAATAAATATAGTTTTAACTATTTGCAGTAACTTTTTCTTTATCTCAGTTCAGTGACATGATAACCTCAACATTTCCAATGTGTATTAATGTGTAAATAAAAAAAAAAGCACCTTTATGCTGCTTTTTAATTGGGATTATCAGTCCCTAAAGTGTGAGTTTCTGTTAGTTTTCTGTTAAAAAAAAGTCAAAAAAGCTTAGGAATTTGGACTGTAAATGGTCTGCGTTAATATATCACCTTTTTAACCTTTGCTAGGCTTTATGGAGCACCAATAAGGGTGGGTGAACAATCACTTTACAAGCTGAACCACTGTGAATAATGTTGGCTGGTATTTTTCATTATTTATTCATAAAGCCATTAATGGTTTAACTGTGTGCAGTCATGTGTGTTGGTGCAAGGTGGAATAGCAACACTACTCATCCTGCACACTGCGACACCAAAAAGCGTGTAGCGCTTTTTTATTCTGCCACAAAAAGCTTTCCTGAAAGCCTTCAGAACTATCAATGTAGAGAAAAATACTTTCAGAAAGCTTGGCATCGCTCTGACCTTTACTTTGAAAACGCTATTATCTTGGTGCGGTGTGGAGACACCAATGACTCACGAGTTTAAAAGGGAAATGGCACTTTCGCAGTGAAGCTTAGTTAAGTAGCCTACAGATGCACTGAAATGACACAATAGGAAGCAAATAGGGGGAAAAAAAGTAAAGAGGAGAACCGGGATTACAAAAGGAGAGGTCTGGAAAAAAACAAAAGCTGAAAATCTGTCAGCAGGTGAAAAGGGCAAATTGGGGGGAAAGTGGAGAGCGGTGTCACAGATCCTTGAAAGCCTAACGAGAAGCAAACGCTAATGACAAAATGAAAACAAAAAAGAAAGGAGAAGTGAAGAGATGAGATGAGAAAAAAAAAAAGTAGGTGTGAAATGCAAGAAGTGGCTGTCTTTATGCAGGGTCTGGGTCGAATCATCATGTGGTTGTGGTGAGTACGCATCAGCCAGACGAGAGGAAAGCCAGTTGTGAAAGATAAAATATGCTGACTCAAAACCATGATGTTCCGCAAAAGTCCAGAGCAGTTTTTAGTTGACTTTTTTTGTTTTGTTTAAAAAAAAAAAAAAAAAGCACTGAAAACGCAAGTTGACGAGTTCAGGTGTGAAACGTTCCTCTTTTTAAAACTACTGCAGTCAGTGCATGTAGGGCTAGACTCAAAAAGTACTCAAAGAAAAAAGGGAGTCGATATATTTCATAAAGTTAAAGATGAGCTGAAATCATATTGCCCAAATACAGCATTATAGCATTCTAAACCTGTTAAACCACCAAAGAGACAGCGAGCTAAGAAATTGCTTTCCTACAATGAAAAAGCATTGCAGAGCAGAAGATTTAGCCAACAGCGTGAGAAAACAATTCATCATAAATAGCCAACCCTCCAAACGGCACGAAACTCAACCCCTTTAACTTTGGGATGCTTGAACGGCCCTGTTTTTTCCACCGCCGTAGCACCTGCCCTCCGAGGAAGCCGAAACGCCACTTTTCCTCCGAGCTGGGTCTGAAACAAGGTTCATAACCACTTCTGCAGTCCGCCGTAAATCCTTAACGACAAACTCCATAAACTTCTCCAGGCTTGAATATTTATGGATGCCTGTGGTTCCCCAGAGTGCCGTTTCCTGTCTGGGGCTCCGCGCAGAGCAGAAACTTCTGAGGAGCAGCTCTGGGCTGTTACAGCTCTCATGGTGAAAAGGGCTCGCAAATACAGACGTGGTGGTCTGCTCGGCTCGGGCCATAAACAAAACGGTCCTCTGCGGTGAGAGAAAGAGAAACATTACACGGGTTTATACAAATCCATAACCCCCCTTAGCATGAACCAGCCTCTCCAGCTACATGGGCGACAGCCTCAACTTCCTGAATTTGATCCGTTTTTTAATTGAATCAGTATTTCAGGCTGTGTTTTGTCATTAGCAAATCCTACTCTGAACTTCCCGTGTAGTCCGGACATTTATGTTCTATATGTTGGTAACAATAAACAAAGGAGCATAAATACAAATAATAACCTTATTGGGAATTACGCTTAGCTTCAAGGTTTATTCTTGTCCCTCTTAGGTTCTCTGCTGGTTGGAGACCCTGAAAGAAATGAAAGAAACTGTAAGACAACCGGACTTTTAATCCATCCATCCATTTCCTTTAACCGCTTCTCCATTCCAGGTCGCAGGCAGCCGGTGCCTATCTCCAGCAGTCACTGTGCGAGAGGCGGGGGAC
>JAOXNZ010000044.1:23772956-23784210 GCA_028566095.1 Kryptolebias brasiliensis | reverse complement strand
GCTTTAAAAGCTCAAACTCCACACTCTCTTTTTTTGAATTGAGAAAGCTGCTCGGATGAGAAGCGAAACGTCTTCAACTACAAAATAGAAGTCCAGTTGTTTTTGTTTTTAACCTTTTTTGAACACTGGTTATATGTACAGTCTCTCCCATCTCACCGCCTGCTCTTGGTAGATTTACACATGTCCCATATTCCGTCCATCTCCTGATGATGGCTTTAACAGAACTCCTGGGAATGTTTACGGCTTTGGAAATCCTTTTGTGTCCATCCCCTGACTTGCCCTCCTTAATAATCTTTTCTCTGAGATGAATTCGGGCTGACTCTTTAAAGGGGGTGGGTGTTTACGCAATCACTCATTTTACATGACATATTTTCATATTTCTTGATTTATGACAGCAATAAAAGCATAAAACATCTTTTTAAAGGCACTTTATACTGCAAAGGCTACAAAACCTCTATATAACAGTTTGAATATATCTTCAGAACCATTAAACAGCTATAATCAATAATATGATTGGATTACAACACAAAATGTCACAACTATTCCAGAACAGGAAAAAAATTGTGGTTTTCTTATGACTCAAATACCATTAATTAATAGGAAAGTAACGGTTGGTTAGCAGAAGACTCTGAGCAGCATAGCAGCAAGTTGTTCATATCAGACTGAGTGGTGCTGTGCTGAAATGTTGCTGACATCTCTACGCGCCCGCTCAGCTGGTTGGACACCAGCGGTGGTGGTAATGAGGGCCTGCAACCGAAGCTTTGAGGACTCAATGCTAACAGGGGGCCTGATGTTGCTGGGTAAGCTTGCCAACCAGCTCTCTGCCCGCCCACTATAAAAACTCCACTCTCTCCAGCAACAAGGGGCAAAAATTGTCTGCACGCTCAAATGGCATTGCAAAGGGAGGAGGGGGGGCGATGCTGCTATGGGACCTGACGGTTGAGCATAAAGATGAAGGGGGTATCCTATATCAAGAGGGTTTGGGCTGACGAAGCGAGATAGTGTTGGCATCGAGCTGTGATGACGGCACTTAGAATGGATGAGGGGTTTGTAAGAGGGCAAGCTTGTCAACACCGCTGACAATCTGCTGCCAACAGCCACAACCTCCATTAGATCATTGCCATGTGAGAGATGGGGGCGCGGGGGGAGTGGGGGAGGAGGAGCTACAACATAATGAGAGCACAATACTAAAGCAAAAGCCCCCTCACTGTAAACACATAACTCCCCTGAGGGGCACAGTGACTCAGTAGAGCCTACTCCTGACCAATATGGAGTGGACTCAGCAGCCAGAGGTGCCAGGCAATAATTATTTAAAGACGCTGAAAGGCGCCCCGCTCTGATCGACTGGAACAAACAAATAAACCAATAATGAATAACGACAAACAGCGTGTTTTTTTTTTCTCCCACGAGTAAACAACAATCTGATATAATTGGTGCTTCTTACCTGCAGCAGTTTCTGCACACACAACGAGTGTCCATTTCTAGCAGCCAGATGAAGAGCACTTTTACCTAAACGAGAAAAGCGCAACAATTTGAGGTCAATTAAATGGCTTACTTTTGCAAACGTTATACTAATTCTTCATTGTCATCAAAAATAACATTAAGAACAGAATGTCGTAACCAAAGGTACCTTATGTGCACTTGAAGCTGCTTCTCTACATATTGTTCTGGCTTTTTGATTTTTTTTCACGTTTTTCATCAGTTTGCCAACATGTCTTGACTCGTTTATTTCATATTAATGAGACAAACATTACAGAAATTCTTTACAAAGCTTTATAAACTTTTTTTAAACAGTCAACACAACTAAATTCAAGGTTTTTTCCCCCCACAAAGCAAGCAGGTCAATTCTTGTGTCGTTTTCTCATACTACAAGGCTTTGTTTTTGGCAAAGAGTCCATGTGACAAATAGGTTTGTTGTGGCCTAAAAACTAAATTTAAAAAAAAGTGGAACACTGCTTTTTATCCAGCCTGAACTTACCAGCAGCATCACTTGCAGTGATATCAACAGTCTGTCCAAGAATGAGATTGAGACAATCAAGATGTCCACGTGCTGCTGCCAAATGAAACCTAGAAAATTAAATAAATGGGGAAGGGGGGGGGGGACAAAACAGAACATGAGACAGATGGATATGGCAAAAAGTGACAGAAGAGATTTATGACAGCCCAGTGAAGAGGTGATCTGGTGTAAAGAAAAAGGGGGAGGGGGAAATTTAAGCACAAGAGTGGGGCTTGAAATGGACACCTGGCTCTTTATTGACAGCAAGATCAGCATTTTTTAAGACTAACAAGAAACCACCATGACAAACAAAACCCTTCTGTATGAGCTTCACCAAGACCACTTCAAAATCAGCATTTCCAAATGATAAAAAAGTGATGCACAACTTGTGGTAGTGATATAGTGATGCTATATAGGTGCGGACTATGTACCACTTTTTTCCCCAGTTAATTTTTTTCACCATCTTCTGTGTTTATATTTCTTGTTAATTGCCCGGCACCATCATCAGTTTGCCAACATGTCTTCAACCACCACTTTGAACTTTTCCCTGCACCCATTTGATGCAACTGCACTGCTGCAACTACCCACGGTGGTCTGCAAAGTTCTTGTGTGTAAACTAATCCCAACCTGTCACCCTTCAAGCCACATGAGCCCGTTTATACACTGGCCCCGAAGTATCTGCCAAGGAGACAGCTAGGCTGTCACCTCAACACTGGCGTGGATATTAAAAGCAGCGTTGATGGCAAGGAGATGCTGGTCCTCACGGGAGCAGTGGAGGGTCATGACCTCGCAGAGCCAAAAAGCAGACAGGAAGCAGACCAGAGCAAATCAAGTTAGGTGGACACAAGTGACAAGTTCATGAGCCAAAGAATTTTCCACATGACAACTAAACAAAAGCTTCTAAACATATTCATAGATATGCACCTTCAGACTTAAACTGTAGTGGAGCCTTTTTAATGGCTGATAAATTAGGAAGGCTGTGTCAGGTGACAGAGGGTGAATATATCAGCTACAGAGACGTTGCAGACTTAAAATCAGATGTATCTGTTAAAAGATTTAAATGCCCAAAATGTTTTTCATTTCAAAACATCTAAAAGTTCAATTAAAAACACTAAGTTTCAACAGAAATAAAAAAATATCTTGTACATAAAAATGAGATTAGACTACAGAACTTTCTGTTCTCTGTTTCTGCTCCTTACACAGAAGTTTCTGAGCAATAGGAGTCCCATTCCATCTGTCGGCTGAACGAACCTTTGCAGCCCGTCACTGAGGTTTTCTTTCCTCTGAATTTGTTACTGACCAAACTGAGAACTGACTGTATGAAGAGATGAGCAACAGAACCAGCTTCAGGCCGTTGTGCTTAAGACATACATTTCAGGATCCCAATGGATTTGCCTTGAAAAGAGTAAAGATTCAGTTTCATCTTTACAAATGCTCCCTGGGCAGCCTTCAGGTTGACAGTCTACAGGATCCGGCTGCTATTTTTAAAGGAGAGGCTACAGTAAACCATACAGTTTACTGTATGCTAGAAGCTGAGCCATATCTGATGGAACCATGTTTCCAAATTACACCACTTTTTGCAACACTTCATTTTTTCTTTGATTAAAAGCTTGTATGTTTTTGCTGCTGCCTCACAGTTTGACTCTTGCACTGGTCAGTCCATCCTCACATTTTACATCAAAACTGGATTCTATCTACAAGATAAAAAGGGCCGTTCTGAGGACTTCTTTCAGCTGCAACTGTACAAAATCAATCCGACAGGTAGGGATCGATCACAGCAGTATCTTTTCTCAATACTTTTTTCACATTATAGATAATGATGTCACAGTTTTTGTGCACATGGCCTAGCCGCCATGTGGGAGGACAAGCTCCAGTGGATAACGCAAAAGATAAAGAGAACACAAAGAGTGATCAGTGTTCATTCAACAATAATGGTCAACGTTTTGACCATTATGGTTCAGCTCAAAAAGGGCCAGCAGAGATTAAAAACTCATATTTCAAACGTGACTGGCCAAAAATAACAAACTTGCAAATTGTGCAAGTGGTGAAGGCACTAGTAGCTGTCAAATCTTGGTTGGGAAGACCTTTGAACTAGTCTCAATCAGTGCAGAATTTGCTCAGATCATTTTGCTGAAGGTACGTGTGTGAGCTGAACTTTGAGCTGGTTCTTATTAAGAGTGAACTTGCACAACTTTGTAAATTACACATAATTGCACTCATTGTTTATATTGATTTTTATTGAGAATGCTGTGTAGTATATTGTGAAAAAAGCTCACTTTATCAGTAGTTTACCTGAATATGTAACACTTACCATAGCTGTCACTATGTGGTAGCCATTGACACCTGTTTCCTGCACCCCACCACAGCTTAATTGATTGTATGTATTGTGGCCTTTGCTCGTGAACGGGCTCAGGTTGAAAACCACACAATTTAACCTGTTTTGTTGTAACGCTTTTTTTTGGTTTCGTGGCCATCGAAATGAATGAATAATGAAGATGAAAATCTTCGTCAATCCAAGTCATTGATCTGTTAATGTCATTTGTCTTCTAACATAGCGGATAAACCTCCCATTTACACATGCTAATGACGTCAATCTAAGCGACCCATAACTGCCCCAGTGTGCCATCATTTAACTTTTTTGTGACCTGGCCCTTATGAGATACAACAACGGCACACAGTGAGAAAGAGTTATGGGTGGGCTTACCCCACCAGGACGCAGCTAATGCCACAGTGGAGATGTAAACTGTTTACTCAGCTGGAGCAGAGATGAAGCAGTTGGAGCCGAATTCATTAAATGAACACACTGAGGCTAATCCAGGGCACACCAGATGATATGCAGGGGCAAACAGTTTGTAATTAGTTTCCCAACAGAGGTTCATGATTACAAGGAATCACCATTCAACATTCCTATGTTGGCCTTTGCAAAGGCCAGCATGCCACAGACACATGCAGTCTGTGTGTGGCCCATTGAAATATGTACAGACCTACAGAGCTGATGTTATGGTTCATGGTTTGGTAAATGTATGACCTCTTGTCCTGAATACCGAGTTACTGTAAAATGATTTTAAGGCAGAGTAGTTCAGGTCAGTCTAAACACAAAATGATGAGCATGACTGTGTTTGGGTACAACGGCCTTGAGACTCAAAATTGGCTGCCACGGTTCTGGATTTAGTTCTAACAAATTCTAGCACCTTATTATAAGAGCAGGCATTTGTAAGGTTGTGTGTGTTTTTCTGTTTATTTGCTTACACGCACGCACACAATAACAGATCTTTGCAATGGTGCCATACGAGGATTTAGAACACACCTGAAATAACTTTTCACCTTTAATTCTGGGATCCATATTTTTATAGGTTTACAAAGTCTTTGTCGAAAATAAACATGAAGCCTTCGAATTATGAAGCAATTTAGTTAAATTTAGGAGGAAAGAAAATATCTGTTTGTTTAAACAGCTCATTGCATTCTTTTTCCAAAGCTAGGTCATAATAATCATTAAAAGGACCACAAGTCAAGCTCTGTATGAGACACCTGAAATATCTGTGGTCTTGCACACTGACTCACTATTACTGTACATTTTCTATTTTTTCTTACCCTAACTTCCAGCATTACTTCTTCAATTGAAACATTGTGAAGGTGTCTGAAAGATGAAAACAAACCTTAAAAAACATCAAGTTCCCTCTGAAAGGCGCCAATAAACCTATAAAACATGGTTCACTGAGATGTCAACTGATTCTGATAGTGGTCTGAGCAGAAATGGATTACTTATTGTTGGGAAGATCATGGTGGATCTCATCTGAATGTGAAGGGAGTCATTTCCTGCTGGGACTGCATAAACAACCTCTGACCGGTGTGGTCATGCCACAAACATTCTTTATACCAACTCCCACACTGACCTCAAGTCAGTTGGACAGAAAAGGGGAAATTTTGGACATAAAAATGGAGACAAGAAAATATGAATATGTAATGTCTGTCATTTGCAGAGCAGCTGGATAATTATATATATATACACACACACACATATACATACACACACACACTAAAGCAGGGAACCTTGGCATAGATAAAAAACAGGTAAAACGTAAAACAAATGACCCCTCTTTTACTCCATATCTCAACATACTGAATGTGTTCGAGTTTACTCACGCAGAACGTCCCTCGACGTCAAGCTTGGTGGGAATGATGCCTTTCTTGTTGAGAACAGCAGCAACTTTGTCCACTTCGCGACGCTCCACTGCCTTCATCAGCCGATCATCATACTTGTTCCAGTCTGTGTTCTGGCAAAGACAAAGAAAAACAATAAGACATACAGAACGGTGAACAGTTTCCCCCAAACCAACTAATTAAAGGAATAATGGCCTGAGTGTGGATCGAGTTTAACCCACTGAGGCCTGATTCAACATGTAGGAATACCTGCTTCCATATATGGAAACTGCCTTAGGTTTCCACAGGTAGTGATCATTTGGTCCCCATTTTTTTTCTTAACCAAGAAAATCTGCGACATGGATGGGTTGAAAAGATTCTTTGACAAAAAAAATAACCGCAGTGTCTTTTGTTTTTTGTTTTTTTTTTCTGTGTAAGAACATGTCAAGAATGTGCTGTACTACTGTCCCCTTAAACCCCCCCACCACCACGTGAGTGACAGCTACAAAACATGGGAAGAGAGTATTTCTCTGCAAAACGTGCAAGAGTGGTGCTTAACACTAAACAGCAAGGACTAATACTAAAAATCCCAACCTACATATGATATATCTGATATAGTCACACTATTTTATACTTTTCACTATCAACACAAATCACAAACTCAGAAGATATGGCAACTATAAACTATGGCGAGGAAGTGAAAAATGCCAACAGTAGATACATACAAAGTGCATGGAGGTGCATTTCAGCCAGCGGCTCATCTTGGGTGAGTGGAGCTGGTCCTTGCACCGTGCTACTGAAAACGTTGCCACTGTTCCGGTTTACAAAGACAAAAATGGAGAAAAACAAAATGTATATAAAACAAAAACACCCCTTCAATTTCTCTGTGCACTCAACCAGTGAGTGCAACAACAACAAAAAAAAAAATGATGAGAAGACGAAGGGTGAAAGTCTGCACAGCAGTGGAGGTCCTTGTCCTGAAGGCTCAACCACAAGAGTCTCCCCCACTGGAGGCAGAAAAGTTTATTTGTCAGGTTCTTTCAGGCTTTCCCTTGTTGCTCATGAGCCGTTCTCGCATTCCCATCACTGCACAGCAGTCTGGTTGATGGTTAAAGGGGAGAGGAGGAGGAGGAGTAAGAGAGGAGAACAGAATGGAGGTGGAGAAGCAGTAGGGCCAGCCCCGCCAGCACCAGGACCTGCCCTGGCCGGCAACTGCAACTCCTCCTCTGGTGGAAAAGTCAGCTCAGGCTGGCTGTCTTTCGCCTCCAACAGGAGCGCTTCCCTTTGCCTGAAACCTCCGGCTTATTCAGTCTTCGTTTGTTTTGCCTCTCTTCTGCTTGGTTTCTAGAGCTCTTTCTAGCTTAAAAAAAGCTGCACTTGCTTATAAAGAGATAACTAAAGGGTTTTCGCTTTTGTCGCTCCTCTCCGTTCTTAGTGCTCTCCAGCTTCTTCACACCACCAAATGGCAAGGTCAGTCGAGCTCAGTGGGGTAAATATGTAAGCTCTCGCAGGTTTAAAATATCACCCCCTCCCTGGTAAACAGCAGCAGTGCAGACAGCCCTGCAGACTGGTTACCTCTTTATTTTTTGACCCTTCAACCTTTCTGCAGTGACTGATAGGAAGACGGGGGCTAAGAATACATTCTGGACATGCCAGTCCAATGAGTAATGGCTTTAGTGTCTTTCAGCACTGCCAGCATAAAACAAGGCCAGCCGAAAAAACCTTGCTTACATTGCCCCCCCACCATGCTCCCTGCTCACCTCCAAGTGAAAATATTAATGTCAGGGGGGATTATTTGAAGTGTTGTTGGCACAGACTCTCAGGGGACTCTACAGAGCCATAACCTACTACTAACCCATCTGTCTACAGAGGGGCGGTGTGGCTCCAAAGCTCCTGGATCCTTGCTGCGCAGTAGCAAAGTCGGAGACCAGCCTTTATACCGCTGAAATGCCTGAGACCTCAGCAGAACTTCCACTTTTTATTAGGGTAAATATTATGGGGCAAAAATGCACAGAGACAGCAAACCAAGAAAGGAGAAGCTATGGAGGGCTCGTTTAATTTACGCACCGCATCAGCTCCTTGTGGGCTCTGGTTACTGCCTGCTGCCAGACTGGCGTTTACAGAGCAACAGTGATATTCACAAACATGCAAAAAGACCTCTTTCACATGACATGTCATTTGAAGACTTCGGTGTCAACTTACGAAAGCTGCTCACCCCTGCATGGAGACAAAGACGCCAAAATGGCATTTAGCCATTACATACATTGGCACGTAAATATCTCACATGGATTTGCTTGGGAATCTGTTTATGTACTAGTTAATAATAGAGCTGTTAGCAAGCAGAAGTACTCAAAAGAAAAGCGTCTTGATGATAACAGTTTTCCCCTTTTAAAAAATGTCCTTTGAGTGAAAAAGTGACATTTGTTGTCACTGAGTTGTAATTTGACAGTATGTGGGGATGACATGGTTACTGACTAAAATTATATGATTGTATTCGAGATTTTTCTTTAACTCAGAGGAGTGAAATTATCCGAAGATGAAACACTTTCCTACACGTTTTTAGGTCTGTGACATATCTGGAAACTAAGCCCTGCAGAATAATGATGAAAGTAAAGCAAATTAAAATGTTTTTATCTTATTTAAACAATTAAGATCAGTAATATTTCATCCCACGCATTTTGTGTGATAAATAAATATTGGGATAAAATAATTTTCCTTAAAAGAAAAATACAAAAATCTAACTATGTACATAAGGTAAATGTAATTCAGATGTCACCAAAGTTTAGATGTTCGAAGATAATGTGCAAAACCACATTTAGCAAAAAATAGTAAAACATATAGATCTTTTTACAACTGAGTCTGAAGCAGAAGTATTATCTTGTGTCAAATTGTTTTAGACTGCCTTCAATAAAGTTAATTATATGACTGACTATTGGTCAGTCAATAAGGTGAATAAAATTCTTCAGACTAAACACGTTTACCTTTTACAACCTAAAAACTAATTTCTGACAGTAACACAAACTGTCGCTTTTATCATGGAGGCATGAGCAGCTGTGGATCAGTGGTTAAAGCAATTGCCCTCCAACGGGAGAGTTGGAGGTTCGATTCCTGGCAGGAGTCACATGTTGAAGTGTTCCTGGGCAAGACACTGAACCCCTCACTGCCTCCGATGCATGTCCCATCAATGTAGTTTAAAACAGATTATTTAGATTAGCTTTGTAGCTTTGAATGTGTGTGTGTGTAAATGAGATTGTGTTGTAAAGCGCTTTGAGTAGCCTGATTGGCTAGAAAGGCACTATATAAGTACAGTCCATTTACCATGAGACTGTTTAGTCTCAGGATTTAACAATCCTGAAAGAAATAGAGAACTTAACTTCAATACAAACCTCTGGGATTTGGTTAGTCCACATGTACATGTACAAACACTGAAAACATAATACTCCATCTGGACAGATCTGACTGACCAATAGTCAGTCATATAATCAACATATAGTAATCCCTAGTGTCCAGGTCTAAAAACCATGCCAATGTAAAACAATAATTGTTTTTTGTTTTTTTAAATAGTCCAAATCTGCCTATCTGCCAAGGTGGGAACAAAGCGGGCAGAGGCTGCTATGTAGATGGAGGTGGTCAATGAAATAATAACCACAGCCCAGAATACAGTTCTGCAAGCAGTGCACACAAAAAAGGTTGTGATTTATAAAAACTGTTTGTCCAGAACGCGGCCGCAAGGCTCACTGGTCGTTTGATCACAAAACACTCTGAGTTCAGTGAAATAGCAAACAAAAATTAGACTCTTTTCTCACAGTTTTGCAAACTAGTCTCCAACAGTCAGGCCTGTCAGATACCCTACTCTTGAGCCCAATTTGTATTTTCTATTTTATATAAGCCCTGTGCCTATGGTATTTGTTTTTCTAAGATTTGTTTTGAATCAGAATGTTATTGTCAACTTAGCAATCTAATATTAGTACTCTAATGAAACAGATACTATTTTATTGCACAGTAAATTTAATTAGGAAAAAAAAGCATTCTAAACAGAAGTGATAAATTGTGTTTCTGATGCTGTAACAATATTCAGCCTTTGTATGCAAGAGAAACAAACACGCAACCTAAAGTTTCTATTTTAACACAGAGACCCTGGGGACGTAACGTCACCCAACACTGGATAAAGTAGGTCTGGCTGCTACCTGTCTGCACTGATTATTCTTGGTGCCTGTTCATGCTTCACTTAGAGCATCTTGTAAGCTTCACCTCAGATTTGCCCTCACTTTGCAGCCTGTACCTCTTACCCCTCACCTTTCAGCCCCTGGCTACACTGATGGGTGTCTAATGCGCTCGCAGATGAAATCACCAGCAAAAAATACCCAACTGGTCATAACAACAGACCGAAGCCAAAACCAGAACATAAAGCTACACGCCAGTATGTTAGGGGATAGTTGTGTTCAGCAAACTCCAGCAGCTGATACGGTTTCAAATTATAACTACTGGGATAATGGCGATCAGACGAGACATCTGTGAAGGGACATAAAGTCATAAAATTTTAACCTTTGACATTCATGAGCTACATACTGTATTAGGAAGTCAAAAGTCAAAGATATGACGCCAAGGTGATTCGTATTGACTTAATCTTGAGTAAAGCCATTTCTTGGTCCAAAAATGTATTTAAAATTTAATTAACAGCCAATAAAAGTCTTAAACAGTACAAACTGTTTTAGTACTAAATTCACTCCACATCTGAGCACATTACAGTATACTTAACATATTTGTATGATTGTTGTATCAAGAAAGATTTAATATATGTGTATGTATCCTTAAAGCTTAACTGAAATCAAATCTCAAAAAATTGACATTTCCATCCATCCATCCATCCATCCATCCATCTTCTTCCGCTTATCCGTGGTCGGGTTGCAGGGGCAGCAGCCTAAGCGGGGAGACCCAGACTTCCCTCTCCCCAGCCACTTGGGCCAGCTCCTCCGGAGGAATCCCAAGGCTTTCCCAGGCCAGCTGAGAAACATAGTCCTTCCAGCGTGTCCTGGGTCTTCCGGTGGGACGTGCCCGGAACATCTCACCAGGGAGGCGTCCAGGAGGCATCCTAACCAGATGCCCGAGCCACCTCAA
>JAOXNZ010000044.1:23757884-23771202 GCA_028566095.1 Kryptolebias brasiliensis | reverse complement strand
TTACAAAAAAGAAAACTTAAAACTTATTTAAAGCCCAAATGAACAGCAAGTAAAAACTAAATTGATGACACAATAATTATAATAAATGCAGAATAAAAGAGCCTAAAACAATTAGGAAGATAGTGGACCAGAGTGAAGCATCTAATTATGATGTAAATTCAGAACCAAAGTTAGATATTGCTAATCAAAATTCATCATTTTGTCAAGGAACTATATCTTTATAACTAGTTGTTTCATGAAAATAAATTTCATCAAAAAAAAAAGTTTTCCCTGACAAAAACCCAGCCTCAAGAGCAAATTACATCCTCATGTTATGCCTAAAACGTAGTGCAAAATGAGGAGAACTACCAGCACCAACCCGAGAAAGAACAAAACATCTAGGGAAAAAAGAAAAGTACAGTAAGATAATAAAACAAGGCCGCCCTCAACAACAGATACAAACAGATAGCATGGGTTTATTTTATGATACCTCAATAAAGCATCTACTAAAACACAATAAAACCTACACGTCTGTGGCATAACAATGAGTTTTCTGTTGATTCTCTACAGACATCCTGACCCTAAATGGAGACTAGTCCATCCAGCTGCTGGGTCCCACTTTTTTAGACGACTTATGACCCACAGGGCAAAGCCTTCCCAAACCGTTTTCCTTTACTTCCGGGATAACAAATCAGTTTTCCAGTTGCCCAAACAGTGTGAACTTTGACTCTGACCGCTCTCCAGTGAAGACTGCATCTACATAATCGTGAAGAACAAAAAGGCTACTGCAATCTGTCTGTAGGACCATTTTGTTAAGACAATAGTGAAATGAATTATTGATTGAAATTACGTATTTACAAATCTGTTTTTCTGATCTAAACAATATATCTTTGATGACTTCTTATTCCTACTGCATTCATCTAAAATAAATCTGACAAGCAGAATGTGTACTTTTGATAGGTTTATCGGATGTCAAAATGCTACTGATGGGCAGTTAAAGGTATATTATAAAACACACAAGTGAAAAAAATTACCCCTTAAAATGAGCAACTTAGGAAGACAGGAAAGAAAACGTACAAAGGAACAGCCATTCCTTTAGAGTTCATAGAATTTCTTAAATATTTTACAAAATGTTAATATGGCTTAAATTTGGTCCTGTTTCTGGCACGTTACGTTGCTATAAAAGACACTGTACTTCCAATTTGCTCACGCTTTAAACCCGATATAACATCCCCCAAAAGAAGAAGTAAAAGCCTGTGGGTAATGGGTGGTGAAGGTAAATGACTGCTGAATTTATAAATATTATTTTTTAGCTCGTCTGATGATGTGAAGCCCTAAAAACACAATGACAAAGTAGACAGAGCTGGGCAATAATAACTTAAGAAACTATTACGATGATGAATGCAACATTTCGGTAACTTAATAAGGTAGAAAGTACTAAAAAGAGGTGTCATATTAAAAAGAAAACACATTTTACATTTTTAGGCCTTGTGTGCAGGGCAAAAAAAAAACTGCGATGTCGACCATCCATGTTTCTACGTGTGAAACTTGATGTTCTCTGGCTGAAGGTAGCGTTGTGAAAAAATAAGGCCGATTTTGTGAGCTCACCTATATAAGGGTACGAAAAACAGACTTGCCTGTATTTGGTAACACAAGCAACTGTTCGGGCATGCTAGTACTTGGCACAAATGTTGGTGTTGATGCTTCTACAGTCTGCTTTTACACGTCATGACACGCTGAGGGACAGAGGAATGCAACTGTGGTCAAACAGACTTTGCTTTATGAAAAAAAAAAACAACAACTTCAACTTACTAACCAAAAAGACAGGAGTTACAAAACTCCTATAGCCACTATTAGGGACATAATACACAAATACAATAAATATGGTCTGTATAATGAGAACTGTAAGGTATGGTATACAAAAACCTCTGCTGAGTAAACAGAAACAAACAGTAAAAGTATTTTGTGGAGGAAATACGAAAACATTGGAATCCCATGGTGGAGGATAAAGATCAGCTCTGGATGTTTTTGGGACAGGTTTGGACTTGGTAAGTCTTTTGGACAAACAGACCTACTCTTTACCAACTTTTGAGACAAAAAAAAAAAAAAAATCTTTTCTACATAGACCTGGATATTTGTAAAAAAAAGAATCCATTTAGTTAAACGTTTGATTTTGTTAGATTTTTACAATTCATTTGTGATTTATGATGTAGGAATCCTAATTAATATAGAGCTAACACTAAAATCCTTTGTTGAGTTTCCAAAAATACCTAGAGAAAAACTTTCATCAGTACCTGTTTTCTTATTATGAGGGCAGATAATAAAAGACTCAAAAGGGCTCTGGACTGTTTGACATATTTATCCAGTATTTTCATGTTCTCTAAACTGGATCAAAGTGCAGCTAAAACAGGTTTTACCAACAGTAACGACACAGTCAAGAGTACCCCACACCTTAAACTGCTGCACATTATTTTTAGGTTGCCCTCTAGTGGCACCAACATGCTACAGCAGGTAAAGCTGTGCGCAATCTGGGATGGCCCACCCTCCCATAAGGGTAAGAGATTAGTTCAACTCTGAGTATGTGGAGGATACAGAGTGAAATATAAACATTGAATCCACTGAGGTGAGAAACAACAAAAAGTCAATGGCAACCCAGATTTTGCTTCTGTGTTGTGAAAACCCTATACAACAAAAAGGAAGTTGGAGCGCAAAACATCTAAATTGAATAGCATCATTGGCTTCACATTTTTAAAGGTAGAGACTCCTGACTGATCTATAAAGAATAGGAAGCAAATAAAAGAAAAAAAAGAGCACAGCTTGATGAGACAAAGAAGTTTGTTCCTCATCAGCAAAATCTTTGTGCTCCTGTTGCTCAGCATGACTGGCTGTGTGCACGTTTGTGTGCGAGCGTGCATCCAACAGCTGATGTCAGCTGAAGCCCACCCAGAGTCAGTCAATAAAATCAGCCTCCTCTCCCACGCCACCCTTCCCCCAACATCGGTAATCTCCTCACAGCTAACCCAACACACACACACACCAACGGTTCATATTACACACGAACGGCCTGCACCCCGAACCCAAGCGTGACAAACAAACAGACTTCATCACAGCGAGGACATTTATGCTCCCTGAAGACTGAGACACAGACTCGGCTCTAAGCTCCGAGCAGACCGCTGCAGACGCAGCATGGGAGCACAGACGGGCAGCAATGCTGAGATGACCTCACGGCTACGCCCGTGGAGCCAGACGTTAATCCCAAAAAATCATACATCGCTGCACAGCCAACGCAACATTCAGCCTAATACATGCTTGTGTTGATCCTGCTTTCCAGTCCGTCTTCTACAGCCAACATAGCTTGAATGTCTGACCCACTGAAGTAAAGTATTTTATCATAACAGGCTGCGATTTGCAGCTGAGTGGCTTTGGCTGCTGTAGTTGGCAGTGGCCAAAACATTAGACACCATTTAATTAGTTTATCATACCCATAATTTCACAAGTGTGCTGCACTCTCTATGGACTTCGCTGACCCCGAGAGCTCTGACATCACATTGGAAAAGAAAACAATTATATCCTCAGAGAGAGTCCAATCACACTAATGAAGCTGGAATTTCATTTTCAAAAATTACACAGAAACAAAACAAACAGGAATGAGGAATCATAATGACAAAAACGTACTACTGTGAAATGTATTCATGCGTGACAGTTACAAACAACCCGGCAATTCCGTCAGGAGATCTGAGCAGACTTTACAGATTAACTCGAATCGAACAATCAATCTAGGCCAAGTCAATCCTGAAGAACCAACATAAGCTGAAAAGGGCGCGGGGGTGGGGTAGGGGATTTTATCAAACCCAGCCCCCGTAAGCAGAAACGCCCGTTAGATGTTTACAAATTACATGATAAAGTTTCTACATGATATGTCTCAGGTTCTTTACACTTCAAAACTAGCTTGAGAAAAATCCCTTATGGGTTCAGGAGGTTGCAAAACATTCAAGATCCCACACAGACGTACATATTTATTATTATAAAACCAATAAACTTCTCATCCTCTGGGAGCATTAAGGCTTTAAAAACCCCTTTTGCCAAAACTGTATTTCTCTGACAACAAAAGAATGGAGCAGAAAATAAATGATGTCAAAATGAAAAGCGTGTTACGACAAATATTTTTATTTACCTCTGCATCACAGACACTGATACAGCTAGACCAAACAAGCTCATCCGTGTGTAGAAACACGTGGCAGATCCCTCAGTGCACCGCCACTCTGCTCCAAGACGACATCCAAGAAAAACCTCGGACATTTCGGGGGTTAGAACTGCAGAAAGCCATTACAGCAGTCTCTAAAGGATCAGAAGCTCTAAAAGCCTCAGCGGGAGACAGCAGGAAGGTGTTGGACTAAAACAACAAAACATGACAGCAGTTTGGGACGGATATTTATTCACTTTTCCACAAAGTTAAATTTGAATTCTTGTCATGTAAATTAAAACATCTCAACACAATCCTAAATGTATTTATAGAAGAAAGCATTTGAATAGTAGGTCATATTTGGACTCTCTTTTTGGTAAACAGGAACTTTGTTAACCAGGTTTTTAGTTTGTGCCCTTTGTGTCACTTGAATCGATTATAAAAGTAATTCCTCCAGAACCCTTTACGCAAAATCAAAACGCCACGCAATCCTTGGAGGAATGCATATCACCCGCCTCCTTTCACGCCGTAGTTTGAAACTAAGATCGTCTTATGATGAGAAGAGAGAGTTGTACTAGCTTTGGTCAAACCTTGACAGTCATGTTACAAGATGACAGAGTAGGTGTTGTGAACGACTCTCAGCTACTACCACCTCAGTTATAGACCTTATGTGGCGCCCATCCTCAATTGGACTGACTCCAAATGTTAACCAGCTGTAGATGTGCATCCAGTGACTGCTTTGTGAAAGTTTCATTCAAATCCATTCCGTGATTTAGAAGATATTTTGCTAACAGGCAAACAGGGTCGACTCCAACAGTTGATGCTAAGGTTTTGAGCAAAGTTCCTATGCAATGAGGAGCACTTGAAGTATGTATTGTGGATAATGTCCAGTTGTAAAGATTAATCTTGCAAACAGAAGCACCTGTTTTTGACAGCGAAAACCTTTGTCAGCGTCTGGAAAACCATTTTTAAAACAACAGACTTTTTAGCTTAATCTCAGACGAGCGGTACCATTTTAATCGCAAAGCACCGAGAGAGAACGTACATAAAGCTGATGGTGATCACTGCCTGTAGAGATCCCTCTTTTTCCAAAAGAACCCCACCCTCCATTTGTCAGCAGCAACTTTCAAATGAGGGCTGGCTCAGGCTCGCAACAATACATTCCTGCATCTGTATCTGGCTCCTCTGTCCTACGGCACCATGCAGTCGCCAACACGGTATTCTGTAAAATAACACCGCTTCGTAGGCGGGGGGGGGGGTGTCTTATGTTTCAGTGTGGGAGAAAGTGGGCGAAAAAGGGTGTGATCTGGAACAAAAGGAAACAAGGAAAAGCTTAATCCTAATCTCCAAAAATGCAAGTGGGTGATGAAAATGACCCCACATGTGTAATGCAGAGGCACAAAGAGCCAAACAATAACAGTAAATTGACCTAAAAACCGCTTAGGATTAAGAAAAGATGAACGTAAATTGATGAAATAGTTTCAATAACTTGAAACCGCTGTCATTAAAGTCGTGTCGCGGCTTGGGCTTCGAGCATTTCTACACCGTTTATGAACAAGACTGGTTATACTGGCAGAGCAGCAAATACTGGAGCGATTGCTTCATCCTTGAGCCGCGTCTTTCATTACACCGTGCTGCCGTGTCTTTGCCTAAGGGAAGCTTCTCATTAGCAGGTTGATGAGGGTTTAGTAAACACCATCTTGGATGACAACCTTTGTTTTTGTTTTAGGAGAGTTTGGCAGGCAAACAACAAAACTGCAGTTTTGAGACGCACTACCAAAACCATCTCGCTATCCCCTTGATGGAGCTACTTTGAATACAAATACAAAAAAAGAGACGGACAAACTCTTTTGCCAATTAGCACCATGACTTTTTGGACTTCCTTCCGTCACTAAACACTGTGTTGATGTTTTCAAGCCATTATAAGACGACAGCACTCATTTCAATGAACCGAAAGTGTTGCCATCCAGATAGTACTATCACCATATGGTTGGAATTAGCTGATTTTCAGATTGTTACCATGTCAAACTCGTTTAATGAAACAACACAGAAACATCTGGGTGTGTACAGAGTGGCTTTTGCAGGATGACAGATTGCAGATGGCTCAGAGTACGACATATTTTCTGAGCAAACATAACAGTGTGCTGGAGAGGTCAGCTTGGGTCATTTAGAGAGAAAGAAATGTAAAAATGTATACATATATAGTGAGCTTAAATTTAAAATCTGAAGTCTAGTTGTGATAAAGACACAATACGGCTTATTTTAAATCGATACAACTCGAATTGCTTTTGAAGAACAAAAAGGCTGCTTCCAGAATATTCTGATTTCCTTTTTCATAGTGAAAAGAAACGGAACAATCTTCATTGATAAAACTGAAATAAACGTTTATGCAAAGGGAAAACTGCATTTTGACACTACTCTGAGCGAACGTGTGCAGCGTGCTCTGCGCAACAGAAAAACTGTGAAAACATCAGGGAAGAGGAGGCTTTGGAGAATTAGTTTCATTATTTATTCAGTGTCTTTCAAGAAACTGCCTAAAGTAAAGCGTGCCCTTCTTTCTCCCACCACAAAAAGCTCCAACATGTCATTGATCATTAACACAAAAATCAAAACTGCTGATGGGGCGTGGCGCCGAAAACTTCCTGTTCAGCCTCCTCACTTGCTCCGTTCACAGACACGTGATTCACAGCGCTTATTCTGTAACCTTCTTTCTGTATTCCTACCATAAGTGTCCTAAATGTAACATAATGCAGCCTCCTGCAGGTTAAATGATGGCCTTAGATGGTGATCTTATTCTTTGTTCTGGACGAGGTAAAAATAAGTTTCACTTCATACGACAGAGTTAAGTAATCCATGCACTGTGTACGGAAAAATCGAAACTTTTCAATTCTTTATTTATAAACTGCAACTCAAAAGTGTGAGAAAGTGCTTGCTCCCTTCAGTCAAACTCCATTGCAATAGGAAGGCTCACATAATCAGGTCTACAGGCAGACTTAAAGCTCCTTGAATGAGAAGCAAAACCTCTGTAACAAACAAGATAAGAAGTCCAGAATAAGAAATACAAATAAGAAGTCCAGTCGCCTTTTCAAAAATAAAACTCTACGTGCTTTTCCACCACCACGTACACGCTATCAAAAGTCTACAAGGGTTTGATAAAGCACATTTGACAAACTTAAACTCCAACAAGAATGATGCAACTGAAACTTCTGATAGTTACAGTGTGAGAAGAATAAAAAAAAATACTTCAATAAGCCTCAGTAAATCCAGGTGCTTTGTTTCCTTGGGTTGGTAGAGCTGAAGGCTGATGAATGAGCCGACTCATCTGAGCACCGGACTGGTTCAGGTGTCTTTGGCTTTACTGTTCACAAGAAACAAAGTGAGGATGCAGACATTTGCTGTAACAACAAGCGGTACGTGGACTGATCTCGAAGCACACCAGGAAATCCAGTCTCTTAATTTTTCTCCTCTCTCACGTTCACGTCCTCGCCAGCCGTTGGGCTCGCTCTCGTCCTCTTTACTTCCTCAACAAAGTCCCTTAGTTCCTGAACAAACCGCAGGTAAATTACTCACCGTGTTGACTCAATCAAACTACTTACCCCTACCTGTAACTAATACTTAGCAGCGCAGTACATATTCTCATATTTACAACAAAACTCCAAGTGTCTTCCTTCTTTTTGCCTGCAGTACAATGGAGCATTAAAAAAAAGGCTGTCATTTAAAGACAGTTTGTTTTAAAAGAAAAGTGCATTTATGTTTTAGTGAAGTAAGAGTTCTTTAAAGGGTTTATAAAGGTGCTAAAACTGACAATAAAACAAGTTTTGTCTCATCATGTTTTAACCTAATGTGAGAGAGTAGCTGAGTCATCGTACATTTAAAAAAGGGCACCATCACTGAGAAGGAGGAAAAAGAAAAAAAAAACTGCAACACAAATATGTGAAGTGGCTGCCAAAGACATCTGGGCAACCTGCCTATGAATGATCTAGGTGTGCATGGGAAACCTCGCTGCATCGGAGCGAGGGCGAGGCGTTTCAGGAATGTCACTTCAACCAGATCCAGATCCTAATCGCCCTAAATTCATTCTTACAAGTTTATCTTTTCTTATGCTGAATTTTAGATTTGTTTTGACAGTGAGGAGAGACAGCGGCGCATAAGCAGGTTTTGTTTCAATTCCTTTGAGTTTTTGAACGCACCGACTAAATTTAGGATATAGTTTCTTAAAAAAGCAACAAAAAAAAATAATTTTTTTTTTTTTTTAAAGAAAGGATCTTTGTTCATTTTCTGGTTCCAGTTTCCATAATGTCCACTACTTTGATCCAGCAAATCAAGATCCCACTTTGGGCTGTGTAAAACAAAAAGGGAATTTCTAATAATTATCTATTAATCATGAAAATAACCAATAGGCTGATAAGTACTGAAAGCAACAAACTTCTGCAGTCATGTTTTTTAGGCTCGCCAAAATAAAAGCAAGAACTTTTCTTTTTTTTTTTCAATTATTCAACGCAATACTCGTGAAAAGCCTCGTAACTATTCATCCAAAACAGGAAGACGTCTGCACAAAAGAAAATCAGAAACTGGAGTCGGCGCAGAAACCCTCATCCAGCCTCTCAGCTCAGATTAGAGTACCTCGAAAAACTAAATCACGTTTACTACGTTTTCAGACTTGTTATTTAACTTTCTTAAACATTTTTAAAGACATAGTTAGCATTCCTTAGCTACATCCTACCTCACTGGGAAACTATTAATGAGAAATATTAAAGAGCACAGTAAAACAAGCCAGTGTCCCAAAGACAAGGTCAAAGTCATGGTCTGAAGAGGACACGTAGGAGTTTCACTTTCAGTACATTTGTTATTAAATCTGGTAAGTTAATAAATTATTTTTTAAAAGAGAAGACAGAAGTGATGATGGTGTAATAGAGGTGGAGACAGTTAAGATTTGTTTTTTGGTTTTTTTTTCGGCAACAGAAGAACCTCCGTTCACAAAACACTTCAAGCCGGGACTGAGACAAGACGAGACAACATGGAGGGTGGAAGTCAACCCGCCGCTGACACTTCTGCGCCACCGAGCGAGAAGCCGTCACGTTCGACACGTGAAAGGGGAAGCTGGGCAGACAGTCTGCGCAACCCGGCCGCCTGCAGGGTTCAGACCGTCCGACATGTCCGAGGAAATGTCCCGCACGCCTTTCATGCCGCCTCCGACTCCACGATGCCAGCTTCATTAACGAACGCGCACACCTTCGTGGCACGTAGGCGGCTCGATCCGTGACTCCTGAGCTGCCGGAAGCAGCCTCGAAAAAGGGCCCAGCTTTACAGCCAGATCCCAGACCTGTTGTTGTGAACTTGCCGACGTACTAAAAGCAAGTTTCGTTTTCAATTCCCCCTCACCACTCCTACTTGAAAAATGCTTTTCTTTTTCTAAATATCTCCTCACCTTAAAAGGACGTGAGTGTGCTAACGCTACAAACGCTGAGTAACTACAAGCAAGAAATTTATGCAAACAATTTTCAATAACCCTTGGTAACTGTCACTGAACGCCTTGATGATTGATGCTTCATGAGAATCAACGGGTTCAGGACCAAGTGTCATGACTCACTATGCAAGACAGCTGCGTTTTTATCTTTGACAGCACATTCGTTTTAAAGAACGTTCAGCATTCTCACTTAAGAGTACTTTCAGTTCTGTCTGTGTACCGCTTTTCTTCAGGCGTCCTTTCAGCATCTGCCTTCTCAGGGGAACACTGCGTTATGACACCATCACGTAGAACCTGAGCGAAAATGTCACACCGGCCTTCGGTGCACCTCAGACTTCTTCTGAGGTCACCAGAAAAAGGCTGCGGGGAAATAAGGAGGCTGCTTTCCTCTGCTTTATGAGGGACGTCTCTGCCCCTCGCTAAGAGAGTGGGGAAAAGCATCGCCGCGGATAAAATACTGTTTCAACCCTGAAAAGGCTTCTTTTCACTCTAAAACGGGAGGGGGCTGACAGTTTTACTACACAGAAAGGCTTCGAGCCTTTCTCATGGTAATTACTGGGAGGTGAAAACAGAACGCAGTGCCAAAACACCCACTTTATGCCGAACTGTGCAGAACTCATTCAGATTAGCTTTGTGGAGACTCAGTGCTGTATGAATGTGTGTGTGTGTGGATGGGGAAATGAGGGCACAGATTGTGTCGTAAAGCGCTTTGAGTGACGAGAAAAATGCTATACAAATACAGCCCATTTAGCATTCAATTTAATTGTAATTACTGTTGAATAAATTATGTCTCAAGGCCACAGGTGGACTGTGAAACAAATAAATCTGTCTTCTATGGCGTTTTATCGGTAGCATTGTTTCACACAAACACATTAATTCTTTACAAAATTGAATTAAGGGTAAAAAACACACATCCAGTACCCAAGAAGACTAACATTGCTGGAAGGACTTATGTGCATCCTTGGTGCCAAGGAATCCTGATGGATCATTGCTACAAATTCCTCGGAGACGTCAAGATTTTGTGTTTCCATAAATCTCCTGTGTTTTGATCCAGGCTTGCTTTTAAAGAACACGACGGTATAAGAACCAGCGCAGCCTTGGAGAGGTGTTCGTTTGGTTTATTTGTGGATTAGGTTTGTGGTAAAGATGATCAAATCATGAGCTGGCAGACAATGGATCGACACATTTTATTCTTGTTTAGAGGTCGTTCTCCTTGGAAAAAAAGGCTAATCACTTTTTCTATGTCAGAATAAAGTGGACTACTTTTCGTTGTATACATGAACAGTTATATTAAACATGTCGAAACAGCATGAATAAGACATTTTAAGACACTACTTAAACTGCAACTTTTTATATTAACAAAAGGAATTATAACCAATGCAGGTGTCATTTTACTCAAGTAAAAAGATCTTAGTCATCATAATGTTTAACTTCTCTTTGCTTATATGGACACTAACAGACACAAAACTGTAATATAACAAGACAGTTCAACAGGTCAAAGGCCTGAAAACGCAATCGTAATGTTCACTGTGGTCATCGCAATAGTTTTAACTAAAGGCCAACATCTGATCGATTCAGGAGGTTTCAGATAACCCACATAGAAACCTCTGCATGTGAAGTGATAAAAGCCAGAGAAAAAAAAATCACTTGGGAGTACTGATTTAATCTTTGTTTGTGAACAACAGCAGAGCTCAGTGCGGAACAATGAGCTCAGAAAACCCGAACCTGAGTTCGTGCGTAAATAAAGACAGAGGTTTTCGCGCCCGGAGCTGCAGGTGTTTTAACGCTGCTCTGTTCCCCCCCCCAACAGACCACAGCCACCGTGGGAACGTGGTGTGGGAGTCAGGGTGGGAATTACACGAATAATGACCCACCCGTGAATGAAAACACACCGACTAGACTAGATGTAGTCATCGTTCTTCAACGGGAGGCATTAGCAAAACTAGGCGAAGAACAGTTATCAACTTACTGTGATGGTAACTTCGTGCTTTTTCAGTCGATACTTGAGGCTCTTCATCTTTGTAAAGTGTCGGTGTCTGACGCTGAAAGTATCCTCCGCCGCAGAGGTTCACAAACGGGACTCGCACTTCCCCGAAAGTCCCAATAAAGTTAAGTTTTTATCTCGTCTCTTGCCCCCACAGCCGAGTTTCACCTGACGCTTAACCGCAAAACTCTGGTCACGCTGTGATTGGCAGGTCTTTGAGCCAATCAAAGCGGAGCATGCGCGGTAGGTTGAGGTTTGATCCAATGGGATGTCGGAAAAGGGCGGGATTTCCTTGTAAAAAAATAAAAGTCCCTCTGGGAAACGTTGGAACGGAGCAGAGCCAGGAAAACGCAGGTTTACCTGAGAACAGGAACTACCGCGGCGACAGAACAACCGGGAACGAAAACACTGACAAATACTTTGATTTAATCCAACTAAAGTACACGATTTTACATTACCAGCTAATTATCGTGTCACCAAGACTGTAGCTTTGTGTACCAGCCTTTCACAATAAAATCCCAAATCCTGTAACCTATATTTATCAGAAAAAAATATTATTACACGAAAGCTTGAGTTGCTCTTTTTTAATCTCGAATGAGAAGAACCCAAGGCAAAAAAGAACTGTAAGAAAAACAAACCATTCTTTGAGACTTAAGCACAAACAAAACTAGTGGCCCAATGTAGTAAATCACATCCTTATCCAGAGGAAAGCCTAATATTTGGAAGAATGTTCTATCGTTGCTGTGTAAAATAGCTATCATTCTTCATAGGTTCAAGCAGAATGATTGTTTTACTGCCACATTTATTGTCTATAAAAAATAAATCTCTATTATACAATATAGTAAATTACAGTTTGTGAACTAAACCAGCAACACGAAAGCATCTTTCATCTGTATGTCCATCTGAGTGACATCTGTTTTGAAGGGTCAATATAAAGGTCAACATAAAACTGAAAATGAAGCAGGAAACTGAGGCAAGAAGTTTAAGATCTTTGAAGGAATTGACTGCAAAAAAAGGGTTGTGAAATGTTGCTCCCTTGTGGCTGTCGAGGACGCCCAGCTCCACTCACACAATTTAAAAGAAGTAAATAAATATGACATTTTTACTGGTTTATGAAGAAAGCAAACTTGGCAGAAATTTAAAGCTTGTCAACTGGGACTGTTAGCATGCTCACAGCTAATTTACTATCAAACCTACGGATGATCAGCAAGTGCTGTGCAGTTTTCCAATTTATCTTTGCAGCAAATCTTAGATTTTAAATGAACGTACAACATCAAATTTATATGCTTTAGTGTCTCTCATAATTGTCCTTTTGCTTACTTTGAGGAAATATTTAACTAAACGCTTCGAGCATTTAAACGCGGCCCTCTTCCTTTGTCCGCGTTTCCATGGCGACGGCGTTGCCCCGGAGACGATGCCATGGAGACCGGTGCTCTTCTTCCGCACTTCTGAACTGGAAGCTCAGAGGCTCGAAGACACGAGCGGGACGGTGAAATTCTGACTTTGGACCGACCGTCCAGAGGTTCTTCTCTGGGTCCAAACAAGAAGTGTGGGTCTCGCACAAACACAAACACAAGGTGGCCATGTGTGCAGCTGAACGCAACGCTATGTCTGAACCAAAGTCTGCATTTGTTTTCTTTTTCTTTCAGGCCAGATGTTCAATATGAGGGCTGTTTGCCGCCACTGACCAGTTCACTGAACAGAA
>JAOXNZ010000044.1:23697164-23713040 GCA_028566095.1 Kryptolebias brasiliensis | reverse complement strand
GGAAAAGAAAAGAAAACAAAACAAAAAAAAGGTTTCTTTTTCTTCCTGCACACTCACCACAGCATCAACCTGAAGGTCAAAGGGAATGCATATATACCTGTTTAAATATCACACATAACTTAGAAGCATAATAAAATTACCAGCACAGATTGAACTGTAACTTCAGCAACTGAGACGTTCGTGTTGTTGGCGAATATGTGATGAGTCTGAACATGAGCTCCAGCAAAAAAAACAGAGGGGGGGGAGAGAAAACTGAAGTTAATGCCAGAGAGATGGAAATGGAATTGAGCTAATAAAGACGAAGAGGACAACATGGCAACAGGCTTTTGTTGAAGCTTTTGTGAGAGGAAAAAAAAGGAAATAAACTCTACTCAGTCCTACTTGTAGAAACAGCGATTTGAAGCAGCTCACCAGACTGAAAATGTTTCCAACATACAAAAGTAAAAGAGGAAAATAGATTTTGTTCTCTGTACACGGTGCCACTCCTTGTTTTTGTTTGTTTTTAAAAAAAAAAAAAGAACCCTCCAACCCTGTGTTTTAGCTCAGGTCTCTTCTTTGCTGTTTGTGCCAAGTTGGTACCAGTAAAGAAGTAATGCGGGCTTCACAGGCGGGACAGTTTTCTGCTCTGAGGTCAACAGAATGTCCACAGCTGCCCCCTTTTAAAGCGAAGTCACCCAGCCGTTTCATTAGTGCTCATCTCGAGGCAGTCTCATCGTTCCGACCGCACAGACCAGCAGAGTTTGATGAGTTGGGCCCAGTCTAGTTTCTGGATCAAAGCCTCACCCTGCGGTCTGTATATGATTGGGTTGGTTACTGCATTTAAGCCGAGCCCGAGAGTGTGTCGCCTCGTCTCAGGTCAGTCCAGCGATATGACATCAGGTATCCCGCCGTAAATAGCTGCCACCGCCGCTTCAGCGCTGCTCCTGCTGGTCACCACCCCGGGATGTGTGTGCGAGGAGAGGGAGCCCGCGTGTGAAGACAAGTGGGTGGAATGAGCATCTCGGAGGCCGCTGGAGGACACCAAGCCGCAGCCCGAGTTGCTCACACCGTTGGTCGGCACGGTCAGCGACGTGGCTGAGGTGGTTCCCGACTGGTCGAGGAACAGCTGGGAGGCAGACGAGGCGGTGCTGTAGGGCATGAAGCGGTTCAGAAGCAGCTCGTGGTCATCCGAGGTCGACGCAGCAGCTGCCGCTGCCATAACCATGTTGTAATGCTGCAGAATGAGAAAGAAGAGAGGGATAAATGGGATAGCTCCTGAATGGCTGCGTACAGAGGCCAAAATGATAAAACTCTGTGTGATAAGCTAAGTCATCCCTCGCTGATTCCACAGGACTTAAAAGTGAAAGTAGAAGCCAGGTGCTACTCAATCAGATGGACTTCATTAACGGATCATCATCAGTGTGACCACATGTATAAAACCAGGTGTGTGTTAATGATGCCAAGGAGGAAAAACATCAGCAATGACCTCAGAGAAACAACTGTTGCTGCCCACTGGTCTGGGATGAGTTAGTGGGTCATTTCTAAATGATTTTAGGTCCATCATTCTACAGTGAGAAAGATTATTCACAAGTGTAAAATCCTGCCACTCTTTCCAGGAGTTGACATCCCAGCAAAGTCACCCAAAGGTCAGATCGTTTGATGTGCAGAGAAATGACAAAAACCTAAGAGCTCCATCTCAGACTCTAGAGGCCTCAGTTAGCAGGTTAAAGGTTAAAGTTCATGAGGAGACAACAAGAAAAAGCCTGAACATGGCAGCATTTCATCTGAATGAACCACACGACTTCTGGAACAAAGGACAGATGGGTCCAAAGTAAAAAAGTTTGGCTGTAATATACAGCACCATGTTAGGTGGAAACCAAACAGCACATCAACACAAACACCTCATACCAACTGTCAGCATGGCGGTGGAGGGCTGATGGTTTGGGCCTGCTCTGCAGCCACAGGACCTGGGCACCTTGCAGTCACTGAGTCGACCATGAACTCCTCTGTTTACTAAAGAACAGAGTCAAATGGGAGGCCATCTATCCGACAGCTAATTGGGTCATGAAAAACAACACGATGATACCAAAACGCAGCACTGTTGCCTCACAGCAAGAAGGTCCTGGGTTCAAGCCCCAGCTTGGACGTTGGGCCTTTCTGTGTGGAGTTTGCATGTTCTCCTGGTGTTTGTGTGGGTTTACTCCGGGTGCTCCGGTTTCCTCCCTCAGTCTAAAAAACATGCACGTTAGGCTGCCTTCAGGCCTCCCTTGAAAAAGAGATCTGAGATCTCAGTGGACTTGCCTGGTTAAATAAAAAAGGTTAAAAAAACCCCAGGAACAACAGAACAACTGATAAAGAAAATAACCCTGGTGTAGTCTTTTCTCATGACTGTATGTAAGGATAAGACGTGACTTGAGGGCGTGACGTGGTGATGGCAGACGGTCTGTGCGACCGGCCGCTGCAATATTTAGACCGGGACTGACAAATACTTTTTGTGTCATGCTCAAAGCTAGTTATATGCCGCCCCTCTTATGGGTTTGCGGTGCCAGCATCATCTGTGTGGTGGAACGTGGCAGGCTCAGTTGGTGATTTAGAACCAGAGGCAATGTAACAAGGAGCTTGTCTTTGCCTTATCGTGGAACTGTTTGGCGAGAAGACCTAACGTCGTGCCTCTGAGCTGGCAACGAAGGCAGTCACAGAGCAGAGTAGGTGAGTATGTGTGCAGCCTGCAGATCTTAGCTGATGTTGCTGAGGTGATTCTGAGATTCCTGCTTCATGTGTGTAAGCACACGTCATGCACTTCAAATTTGATGAAACATTAGGTAGAATGAGAGCAATGTCCACCAGATGTGCAGCGGTGTAATAATCTGAATTGACAAAAGGAACACGTGAAACGTGAACCTTAAAAACCTCCATAAACCAATAAGTCACTTCACAGCAGCCAAGGCATTTTTATAAAACAAAATCCATAGTTCTCACTGACCCAAAGCCCAAAGAAACCCACAGATGTATTTAAAAACCAATAGTGATATCCACTTGTGCAGGAAATGTGGTTATATTTGTTCATGTTCTGAGGTAGATGTCTCTGATTCAGTCTGTTTTTCCAAAGCTCCAGTGAAACCAGTGAGGTCTGCAGACTGACCAGTGTCCAAACACCCTGAAAATGTTGAATCCCTTGAATACTGTGCGAGTCGTTCTTGAAACTCCAGTCGTCCTCACGGTATCAGACTGGCAGCAGGAATCTGTGACGCAGACGTCTCCTACCCGCAGCAGCTGGATATTATTTCACTTAGGCTAAACGAGAGAATGTTTTTCGTTCTGGACAACTTTCATTTGTCAAACGTTTTGCTCTCACGACTCCTTAAATAGCTTGAGGAAACTAAAACCCACATGGAGCAAAAAAAAAAAAAAGAAGAAAAAAATAAAAAAGGGGAACACTGTGTACACGAAGGACTTTATGGAAAATTCCACCTACCGTCAGGTTTTAAAATATTTATTTTTAATTAGTTACCTCAGCAAGAGGAGTTTTTATTTTAGTTTTTTTTTTTTGCTTACTACAGTGGAAATGTTTGTTTTTGAGAAAAGCAATTTTTACCCTAGGGCAAACTTACTTTAGGGGCACAATTTAGCTGCGTAACACACCCAGCGCCAGTAAACATACCTGATGATTGTCTCCTTGAAGAAAAGAGAAGAAATTCAACTCTGGAAATGAAGCACAGGCAGAATTAGTAAAGTCAAATATAAACAACTTTACAAGAAAATATAAGCCACAGGATTTCATTGCCATAAAATGGAGTTAAAAAAGCAGTGAGAATAACACAAAAAGCAAGTGATACTAACACCAGTATGATCTCAGAATGTCTTTACTTTTTTTATTTTATATTTAAGCATATTTCTGGGTGTTGTACAATCTCCTTAAATTAACTTTCTTTTTTTTTTTTAACAATGAGGTAAACTCTAATGAGAATCCCCCCCCCCAAGAAAACCACAGGCTGTGTTTTTACCTGACAGGTCATTGGGGGTGTGGTAGTAGGGTCTATAATCCTGGATGAGCGGAGGGACAGGAGGGATGTAGCTGGTGTCCATTGCTGGCATGCTGGGGGTGCGGCTCACAGGCGAGGCCTGGTGGTGCAGGTTCAATACGCTGACGGAGGAGACGCAGGTAGGTGAACGGAGGTGAGGAGGTATTAATCTATTTATAATCAGGCTTTTACTTAATGTTGTAACTGTCCTGAAAGTGACACGGCATTCCTCGTCCCCTGCTGAGCCCGAAACACAAAGCTCTGAACAGTAACCCTCACAGGACTCATTCAAGTCGAACGAAGCAGCAGATGCTTTTAGTAGTAATACATTTTAATTCGGCAGGAAGATAAAACCGTTAAAGTTTCAGGAAGTTATCCACCTCTTCAGTCAAGCGTGTTTGTAAACTCAAAGTCAAATAATCGTTTACTAGGTTTGTCAAACATTCAATTTCACTTTTAAAACTCGCTGAACTTTAACCCTGCGTTCATGCGAATGTGCAGGAAGATGGAGCGATCGACACTCTTCCTGGGAAAAGTTACTCATCTCATCTAACATTAACACACCTAAGACACATTGTGAGCTCAAGCGCAAAAGCGACGAATCGTTTAACCTCTGAATACTCACCTGAGCAGCTAAAACGAGCCTGAACTCCCCTTTTAATGAGATGCAAAGTGCACGAGAAGATAAAATGAAAGACTCTGGTGTTGTCTCACCCTTTGTTAATGATGGGAGGTGAGGTCGGGGACAAAGACGGACACGCTCTTTTGACAGGAGGCGGGAGCGGTGGGGGCTGCGGCGGGGCTGGCGAATCCGGTCCTTCGTCTTCTGAGGAGCTGTCCAGCGTCAAGTCTATCACTTCCACTTTGTTGCAGTTACTGCTGTCGCCGTGGCTGGAGGAGGAGGAGGAGCTCCTCTGATTTGAGCCTTCAGATGTCCGACAGGAGCCTGCAGAGCAGCACGAATGTCTCACTTTGTTTTCAGGACTCTCAACAAAAACAAACAAGTGCTACAGAACGCTGAGAGGGTCTTCTTAGGCTCAGAAACACGTCTCTCCTTCTCTAAAATGAGCTAAAGTTTGTATTACTATAGAATCAGGCAGTAAACTTAAAGGAAGTTTGATTAATGCGTTACCAAATTAGAACTGACAGTGCAAAAAAACTAATAAACCGGAGATAAAATGCACTTTTTCTTTCTTATTTGTAATACTCCCAGCCTTCCAACCAAAGAGGTTTTAAAATCTGCCTCCCTGCCCATCCCCTACACCCCCCACACTCACCATCCAGGCCGTTGTTATAAGATGCTGAGGAGACTTCCTGCACTTCCTTCTTAGACCTCATGGGGGCCCAGCTGCCATCCTCCTTAAACTGGATCTCATCACAGTCCATGCAGCTGTTGAGGATCTCCACGAAAAGCCTGAGAGCAAACACACACAGATTTACAGGTACTACTAAAACAAAAGGCTCATCACAGTGGAAAACACCCTCTTTGTACAATTAAGTTAATTACAAAAAGTTAACATTAACCCTGTTTGTGCCTCTGGTTTAAAGAGTTTTTTAACACAAAGTCGGACTCGTGCATCAGTTTCCTACACATTTTTCATTTTGGAATTTCTGACTTTTCCAGACCCAACTTTTCCTTAATTTCTTTTTTGTTTATTTTTGATGTTAAACAATCTGCAAATTTACTGTTTACAGGTTTAAACAGAGGTGCAGATTTATGATTTAAATTATTTGAGAAACTATTTTTCTTCTCTCCATTTTACATTTATTGTTTCCTTAGTCTCTTCTTGCATCTTGGGAGAATAAACAACTACCTACAGCTACCTAACTTTAAATTGTTTTTTTTACACTTTATTACACTTTCTAAATTACTAAACTTAAAACTAACCCATTTTTTCTGCTGTGAATTCCAACGAGTTATAATTTCTGACTGCTCTAAATAAGAGAGTTACACGTTTGAGAGTCTCAGTCACGTTTACAGGACACAAAGTGTTTTTTCTGACTTCACATGAGTAGATTTAAACAAGCATATGTAAGAGTGGGAACCGCACCTTCCTAATGGGACAAAAAGGACGCCTGTGGATTTGTGCACCTTACCCGTCGATGATGAGGTGCTCGTAGGGGGCCTTCTTGTCACAGACGGGACACACCCAGGTGGGCTTCTTCTCGTTCATCTGGATGTAGAGCGTGGCGTCGAAGCACTGCAGATGGGAGCACGTCAGCGCCCTGCACGGGATCATCAGTCGCATCTTCCCCAGCTGCACAGAGAGCACGCAAATATGTGTTCAGGGCGCCCGGAGGAAACCCGCAGCAGGGACCACAGGTAAATAGCACTCTTAAATGTCATAAATATGCCGAACCCACAGGAAACTGACACGTGATATCGCTTTGGAAGACAGCTCGACAGGTGAACACGTTTGCAGCTATGAGTTATGTGCATAAAGGCGTGCAGAGTCACATTAAAAGTAAAAAAAATAATAAATAAATAATAGAAGCAGAGAAAATGGGCAAACGTGTTTCGGCATGACTGAATGTTAAAAATTCATGAGGAGCAGGGAGGATGATTACCGGGCAGAGCAGAGACACTCGCAGGCTGGTAGTGGCTATTTCACTGTCGGGGTCTGCTGTTAGCTTCTCTTTGACTGCAGGGAACAGATAAAGAGATAAAGATGAATATGAGTGAGTGTAAACCAAACAGACGGACCTGTTCGTTCAGATGTGCTCCCTAAAGCCCTGTCAGACCAGAAGACTGCGGTATAAATATATTTAAGAGCTCCTCATAATGCAACTGAAGCCTCCTGCAGTATTTCTCATCCATAATAAAACAATTTGGCTGGATGAAAAAAAATAAATAAATAAAAATCCCAACACGTGCCTACAGTCTTCAGCTGACAAGCTTATAATAAGCTATTATTTGAGTAAACAGAAACTTTAAATGTCACAAAAACAGAAAAGTTATTTTTGTTCAAATTTAGGTGTCTTATTTTACTTTTCTCCTCTTGCAATTGCACATATATAGATCCAATCCTATTTTTTTCTCTTGTGAAATTTTGACTTTTTTAATCTTTGCATTCAGCTCCTTTGAGTATATTTTATGTAGAATATTAGGGCAGCAACCTGTGCAGTAATTAAACTCAAAGCTCCATCAAATTAAACCGCAATAGATTGTTTTTTGCTACATTTGTTTCATAAAAAACTACCTCATGGTCTAAATATGAGTAAAACACTGAGTTTAAAAACTTGCAAATCATTTCCAAATCTGCATCCACTTTCCAGCTAAACAAAGACACATTACTGAATGAAACTCATGATTTCTTTCCCAATAGTAATTTATTGCATCATCTTTATACTCAATTTGAATCTGAAACCTACAATACACGTCGACAAGAAACTTAAAGATCTCCTCGCATCAATTTGGGTCAATTTAACACATTATGTGGTATAAAAAGATCACTTTAAAAGGTATAGATGAGAAAGATTTATGTGTGGATAAGCTGCTCAGCTATGTAAAACTGATGCTTTTACATAAAAAATGGATTTTGTCATTTATAACAAACAAAAATAGAGATTTGGTGAAGCTTGATGAATTCTCGTGTTCAACAAACAACCCTTAAGAAAACATTACAACCTTCTGGCTTCTGCGTAAAACAAACAAAACAAGTACAGATCTTCACAGAATAAACCAGATTCCCAATGACAAAAACCTCTTTAAATGACCTGATCAGTAAAAACTTGAAAGTCCTGGACGCTGTACGGAAAGAGCGAACTGAAGAAAACTGGCCTTCACGCCTCAGAGAGTGAAAAGAAGTGGTTATGAAACACGGCAATAAATAAAAACCTCTGCCCTAACTTGTTTTTAAACATGTTGCTGGCATCAGTGTTAAAATAAAACTGTACTGTAAAACATTTCTTAGTTTTACATGTTGATTCTGTAGTATTTTTGCTTAAAAACAGACTTCAGATAAGGCGCAAACCGTCCCACTGTTTCGATGTTTGGAAATGGGTAACACATCAGTCTGCACACGCCGTATGAGTGCATCTGCAAAGGAAGGAGGCTGACGGTCCTTACTGAGCGCTCGGGAGTGGTCTGGGTTTCTGATGCCTTTTGCCCGTAGTCTCTGTAGCAGCACTGTGGATGACTGCTGCTTCACCAAGTAAACGGCCATGGAGTAACTCTGTGGGCACACGAGAACATAAAGCATACTGTAAGTGTGTGCGAAAGTGATATTTTACAACAAATCAACAGGATAACAGGATTTTGGATGCTTGAGGCAAAGTTACTGAATTCGAGAACAGCGTAGTGACCCCATCAGTGACTCGTGTCATCAGGGTGAAACCAATTATCCTCATCATCACCCGACCAATTAAAGATTCATTCAAAAATAGAAAATGTCAAAAATAAGTTTCTACTAATCAGTGGGACCAGAAGCAGCTTACAAAAAAAAATCTTATTCAACATAAGAAAATTTAAAAATCTTCACTTCTGGGATGATTTTAGAAGCCTGTGTTCAAAACAAACGTAATCCGGCATCCCTAAGAATCAGAGGGAGGCTTCCTGTCCCTACCCTTCCAATCTCAGACGTCCACGAGACCACAATGGTGTTGGGGACTGTGGTGGACAATCTGACCAGTGAGGTAATGTTGATGGGCCGGCTGGGTCGCTTGGGCTCAACGCCGTTTTTGGTTGGAGGAAGGTAACCCTGGAAATCAGACATAAATATAAGAGAAAGACGTTTTGCTGGGTGATGCAGCTGGCTGAGCTCTCCTCACCGGCAGGTTACATGGCTTCCCGTTGACTTTCACACACAGATTGGGAGGAAAATGGTCTTCCTGAGGACAGCTCGTCTCTGACAGGCAAAACCGCAACTGAACTTGAACTGAGAAGTCACACTTGGTCCCAGAGATGTCCCTTTAAGCGGAAAAGGAAAACAATCATTTACATTTAGGAAATATCCAATAAAAAGAAGTCAACCTTGTGCGTTCCACGGAGCTGAGTTTCTCTCACATCGAGCTGCTGATCTGCTGAACTTGCTGCGGCGTTAACGCGAAGGCAAAACACGTCTCCTGAAACCGCTGGCTGCTGTCTGATGCTGCCGAGACAAAGAGAGGAGGAAGAAATGGTTAATAACTAGAGGTGGTACATATTCATGGTACTGTGCAAAAGTCTTCAACCAGTATTAACTTCAACTATTACTTTTAAGTAGCCGGACGTTTCTCTAGTTTTTTAAAGTGGTTTTGATCTCCAGGATTTCTAAAAGTTTTTCTTCAGACTTTAGTTACTTTTGCACTTATTTTCTGGTCCACTTGTACCTGGCTAATTTCTATAAATCTATGACATTCAAAAATCATCTTCAGCTCCTAAAACTAAGCCTGGGGTTCAATAAAAGACAGTAAACGACAAAAAGCAAAAGATGAAGAAGAGTGTGCACAGCAGTGCATCACAGATATTACTTTATAAACCAAAAGTATTATTAGGTGGCGCTTTTATGTCTTGCTAAAGAGCACCTGGATGTCAAAAACTAGACCTCACACCGAGGTGAAGATGAAAATAGGCTCTATTTATAGGCCCACCCACAGGTGCTGGAAATAACTGGTGCTTCTAACCCAGCCTGCATTAAAGAGACAGCAGGTTCACAGAGTCAAAAAGAGTCTGAATAGGAGGGCAACATAAAACAAACAAACAAAAAACTATGAGGATTTGGACTTAGAGAGCACATGTCTTTAGCACTTGTCTTTGACTTTGAAGAGTATTATAGAATTATTTGTGCATTTAAAATGCTTGCAAAAGGAACAAAGTTTCCAGCAAACAGAGCTGCCCTCTGCTCCTGAGCTAGTATTGAACCTCACATGAATACCGCTTCCTAGTGGCAAGTTTGGTAGACCGAAAATGAAATGTAAGCAACTCTTTCTGACCAGTCAGCCGATGAATCACAACAGTCTCGGCCTTCAGGGAGCAAAAAAATAAGAAGCAAAAATGGAGCATTTCAGTCAGTAGCTGCAATAGAAATGTACAAGATTCAAAAAATTAAAAAAATCTCCAAGAAAATACCCAAAATCTGTAAAGAAAACACGCACTAAGTGTTAATATAGGAACTCTTCAATAAAAATAGCAATTATTTTTGGAAACCTACTAAAGTTGTTTTTCCCAGAGAGAAATCCAAAGACTGGCAGCATCACAACTGGAGGCATTTAACATATTTTGGCAAACAGACTCCAAATAAGGCAGGACGTATCTGTCCGGAGATTAAAAAGATATTTCAACATCGCCGTTAAAACTCACAAACATGTTAGATCTCGTTTGAATGACTGACTCTGAGAAACGAAATACAAAAAAAAACGCTCGTCAGTTCACACGCCTGGTGCCGAAACCTCAACTAACAGTTCGTGTGCATCACAAATATCACAAATACTCCCAAGCAGGACAGATTATGAAACTCAACCACTGGGTATTTGTGAGTTATTACAATGGACAGGTTATAATTGTTGAAGGTTTTCTTAATTCATCCACATTCGTGTGGGACAACAGGGTTTAGCTTCTGCAAAGAAAATGAAGTGGAATAAAAAATTTAAAAAATGCTGCAATAATCCATGATTTGATGCTGTTTTGAAATATGAATGATTGTATTTTTCAGCTCTGAGGCAGCACGCTGGAACCCACAGAACCACAGAAGCAGTGAACCTGCACACAACACAAACATGCTTGCTCACTCTTTAATTATTTTAATGCCCAATTTTTCGCTCCCCTTTTACACCTTCATCATGATGCATTAGTTTAATAAATCACTCAGCTTCCCTCTCTGCAGGAAACGGTTTTAAAACGAATCCTTTCGCAGCCACAGACACCTTTTAGTCTTCACCCTGGAATGTGTTTATGCCCACTACGACGACAGTCGTTGAAGCACCTCCATGCCTGTGTTCTCGGTGTGATTATGTTTTACTTTATGAAAGCAGCTGAATCTCTTTGGGAATATTCTGTTTTCTGTGTAGGACGACGGGGGGAACGAAGGCCACTCTTCATGTGCCGAACCGATCACGCTCCTCTCTAAACATCTTTAATTTTCCCAGCGAACCTATCACACCGCCCACTGTTTGTGCTCAACACTTGTAACTGTACATCCGTGTGTCCTTTCAGCTGCAGCCTGCAGAACAAAACCTGGCACGAGTGTGCTTTCGAACAACAGTCTTCCTCCTCTCCGGGCACGCGGGGTTATAAATAGAAAGTGCTCTCTCACTCTCTCCCCCACCCCTCCAATCACTCTAGAACTCACCAACCCCCCCCTGGTCTTTGGCAGTGGATTTGTTTCTGGTGTTTCACTTCGTGTGTGGTTAGAAAAGATATGAGGATGCTTGATATGAGCTATGATTGATGTCTTCCTCTTTCTTGGTCTCACACGCCCAACTTTTAGCTCTTCACACACACCAAAACTGAGACAATGGCTTCTTTAGGATTAACACCGTGTTTGATATCATCTATGGGGATGCTGTTTGAGTATTAAAACTCTAAAGAACAAAAAACTAAAAGGAAAGTCTCTTTTTGTTGTTTTTTTAAACCCATTATTCGTCTTAAGACTGGTCCACGTTCATGCTGCTTGTTTTCTTTAAAAAAAAAAAAAGAAAAAAGTTTGAGATGTCTAATTTGCTTTTTTTAAAGTTAGAAGAAAAGAGTAATTTTATGAAACTAATGAACATCTGGGTAATTTTGCATAGCATATACACCACAAAAAAAGGAGACTTTGAGGCTGCCCCCCCCCCCTTCCCAAAAGCAGTAAAGTCTGCCTCCCAGCTGCTCCAAACATCATTAATGAAAAATGTCCCTGTTTACAGGAGAGCGACGTGAATAACCAAATAACACGATGGAAAGGAGCGGAGCAGCAGCTGGGTTGAAAATCTGCCACCCTAGATGAATAAAAGCCTGTTTTCTATTTCGCATTGATGCAGTAAATACATTTTTCTGTCAGAGCTGTTTTTATATGTAGCTAAATTTCATGACCCTCTTGGTCAAGCAGTTTTCTTTGACCAGAGGGTAAATTACGAGCCCCAGCTGAGCCTTTTTTTCCCCTCAGCATCAAAACCGTCACAGACACTATTTCTGACTCGTCATCAGCAGAACGAAACAAAGATTATGACGAAAAACACCAAAGACTATTTCGAACCGGGCTCTTAATCGTCGCCAATAAATCTTCAACTTTTCTGGTTCAGGTGGTTTTGTCCACGGTAATCATAAACAGGTGAGAAGTGAAGGATCTATTTGATTGGGTGTAGATTTTGATTTGTTTGCAAGGCTTGAACATAAAGAATTTGAAAAGTACTGATGACGTCAAACCAGAAGCTGCATAATAGGATGAATTTCTCCAAAAAAATGTGCCGTTTTGTTTGTTTTTGCAGCCTGTAGGATTTACATCGTGACGCTCATCTATCTATTGCTTTAATCTGACTACCTCCTACTAGGAATAAATCTAACAAATAAAGTTTCTTCAGTGACAAACAAATTAAATGGCTTTAAGAGCAGAAATGCAATTACTTATCTCTGCTTAGTGTCACTAACTGGTATTAAACATCAGCACAATCATTTTCAGACACAGGCACACTTTGCGAAATTCGATTTCATTAGAAAGAACATGTAATTATGAAGCTCAGTGCATCAGGAGTTTGTTGTGATGTGCTCTCAAGTTGGAGCGGCATTTGTAACGAAGCAGTTCAGATAATGATACTAAAAAAGATACTTTATTGTTGTTTTGAAGAAAATGGTTCTCAAGAAGGCGTGTGTTTGTGCAGGTTGTGGTCGAATAAATGCTTTATTTTTGCAGGTCAAGAATCAAATGAGGTGTTTTGGCGTCCAGCTTTAACCAAACTACACAAGATTCCCAATGAAGTGAGTGAAGATTTAAACACATACAGAAACATATAGATTCGTGTCCTTGGTGAGACCTGCCACTGTACCGACCTCAATGCTGTGTTTCATTTGTCTTTGATTCTTAAACTTGTATAAGGCAGATGGTGGGAGGACTGACAGATGTGGAGAATGACCTCCAATGGAATGACGCTCAAAGTGAGGAGAAAATCCACCAAAAACTTTACATAAAAGCTACTTAAAATGAAATGTTCTACCTGCAGTTTTTGTAGAGCCAACATAATAAAAGGAATCTGTCAAATAAATACACAAAGTCACTGGTTTCTGTAAATCTCTAGGTAATGAAAAGCATGTTTAAGCAGAAAGCGACTGACCTGGAATTTGTGCACACCAGTAAGCCAATCATTAACTGATGATTTAACTTCCAAAAAGCTTTTTATTAAGTCTGAGTCCGCTCTGTAGAGGCAAAGTCGCAGGGGTCGGCGGCCTATTAAAATGTCTCTACATGGAGTTACTCCAGAAAGCAGAAAACTTAGTTTTGGGTACATTTGTTGTAGAGGTACGACACTGTTACAACACCATGACATTGTTGTATTTTCTTTTACTACAGTACATATCTGAACTAAATAACTTTCCTCAGTGAAAAAAAGCTGTCTTCGCTTACTTTTGGCCATCAGTGTGTACTTGTTTGAAATGTATGAATATTCTAATACAGTACAAGAAAACCTAGAAAACTCGAGTTTTGGGATTTTGTTCTGCCTTGAGGAGAAAGACGTGCAAGCCGAACTTCAGAGCGTCTGCTCGGCTGTGGAGCCCGTCTTCAGCACAACAAAGCCCAGCTGGAGTTTATTAACTTGTTAGTGGCTTTGCTACTTTTTCTCTGCACCACAGGCAAAAACACACAATAAGCCAGCGGCGCGTTGTGCACCAACGCCGGATGAAACAACATTCGCAAACAGAACAAAGGCTAAAACTCTTTCAGTGTCACTCAAATGTGGAACTACGACGCCAAGAGGATCTGCAACAAAAGGTCAGCTCTGGATGTTACGCCCACACTTGTGCACAGTGACAACGAAAAATCTTTCCAGAAGTGTTACTTTCTACCCCTCTGACAGCTGTAATTACTTTTTATTACCAGCATATGGGTGTTGCATAGTTACATACACATTGACAAGGCTCATTTAGGCATTCCAGGACTGCTAAGACTGGCATTAATGGTTTCTGAGTGGTCAGCTGGCTTTGTATAAGCGTTTGCAGCAGGCATTTCAAAATGTTTCATGTAATAAAACGCCACACCCAAGCTCTCAGGAAGTGACATTAAATGAATCTCTGCAGGCAGAACAGTTTCTGTTTGAGATCAGCTAAAAAATGTTTACAGCTTTTAAGAGTTGGATCAGTCTAATCAAGCGACATGTGGAGATGATGATGAACCAACTCAGACAGAATAATGCAGGTTTAATAGGCTCTGAATGATGGAAGCCATTTTCAGCAGGCTGTTTATAGCTGAATGCAGCAAAGGCGGCTTTTGTTGACGTTCATTTGCCGAGAGAATGCAGAGTTGTTTACAGTGAAATGAAGAATTTACTCCAAGGGGGTCAGACGTGGGTCAGAGTTTGGGCTGGTAAATATCAGCTCGTGTTTTCACTTGGATTGAAGTATGTTTATGAAACACCAGGCACCATAACATTCTGCATGAAGCCGATAATGTATCTGATTTCATATCTTTAGTGATTTGCTTCTACCAGTTGGAGAGCAAAACAAGAGTAAATTGAGTTGCGCTGATTTAATGGTTGCTTAAGGTTGTGGAGTTGATGTGTAGTTTCTGACATCCTGCTAGTGCTAATCTGGTGCTTTGTGAGCCACAAAGAAAACCAAACATTAAAAATGTATATTTGGTCAGATGAAATCTACTTATTGAACTTTAAAGGAGAATGTCAAACGGTAGCGAGACCTCAAATACCGTTTTAATCTATGATTCATTAATTCATAATTGATTGTACTTTTTGTCCTGTTTTAATAAAAAGGGCACTTCTGACAGATTTTACAATAAAATCCCTCCCAGGACTTAAGGGGAAACTGCATCTGAACCGATGAAAGTGTTTCAAGGTCAAGCATCTGCAGGACATAATGAAGCAGCACAGAAAACAAAAAGTGATGTAAATGAAATCTAAATGTGTTTTATTACTTTGATATGCCTCTGATGGCAGCCTGTTGTAATATCAAGGTTTGATTCTCTTGATCTTTTTCTGCATTAGAATTGGTTCATTCACTAAATAACAAGTACAATATTTCAAATATTAAAAATATATAAGGGGAAAGGAAGCAATAAATTGTGGGCCTGCTTCTTTTATCACATGTACTCAGGTATCCCATAAATATTAAAAAATGTGGATTAAAAATCATTGAGACAGACCCCTCCCTGGGCTGCCACCTTAACATGGTGGAGGGGTTTGAGTGTCCCAATGATCCTAGGAGCTATGCTGTCATGGGCTTCATGCCCCTAGTAGGGTCACCCAAGGCAGACAGGTCCTAGGTGAGGGGCCAGACAAAGTGCAGCCCAAAGACCCCTTATGATGAGTGCTATAAATGGACACAGCGTTCCCTCGCCCGGACACGGGTCACTGGGGCCCCACTCTGGAGCCAGGCCTGGAGGTGGGGCACATTGGCGAGCGCCTGGTGGCCGAGCATTCGCCCATGGAGCACAGCCCGAAGAGGTAACATGGGTCCCCCTTCCCATGGGCTCACCACCTATGGGAGGGGCCAAAGGAGTTGGGTGCAATGTGGGATGGGTGGTGGCCGAAGGCGGGGATCTTGGCGGTCTGATCCTCGGCTACAGAAGCTGGCTCTCGGGACGTGGAATGTCACCTCTCTGGTGGAGAAGGAGCCTGAGCTGGTGTGTGTGGTTGAGAGGTTCTGGCTAGAAGTAGTTGGGCTCACCACAACACACGGCTCTGGCTCTGGAACCAGTCTCCTTGAGAGGGGTTGGACACTCTTTCACTCTGGAGTTGTCCCCGGTGAGAGGCG
>JAOXNZ010000044.1:23684832-23697064 GCA_028566095.1 Kryptolebias brasiliensis | reverse complement strand
CCTTCTCCGGGTCGGGGAAGATGTCCTGCCCCAAGTGGAGGAGTTTAAGTATCTTGGGGTCTTGTTCACGAATGAGGGAAAAATGGAGCGGGAGATAGATAGGCAGATTGGTGAAAGGTCTGCAGTGAAGCGGGCGCTGTACCGGTCTGTCGTGGTAAGGAGAGAGCTGAGTCAAAAGGCGAAGCTCTAGATTTACCAGTCGATCTACGTTCCTACTCTCATCTATGGTCATGAGCTTTGGTACGAAAGAACGAGGTCACGGATACAAGCGGCTGAAATGAGTTTTCTCCACAGGGTTTCTGGTCTCTCCCTTAGAGATAGGGTGAGAAGCTCGGTCATCCGGGAGGGACTCAGAGTAGAGCCGCTGCTTCTCCACATCAAGAGGAGCCAGTTGAGGTGGCTCGGCCATCTGGTTAGGATGCCTTCTGGACGCCTCCCTGGTGAGGTGTTCCGGGCACAATCCACCGGAAGGAGGCCCAGAGGAAGACCCAGGACATGCTGGAGGGACTATGTTACTCGGCTGGCCTGGGAACGCCTTGGGATTCCACAGGAGGAGCTGGCCCAAGTGGCTGGGGAGATGGAAGTCTGGGTCTCCCTGCTTAGGCTGCTACCCCCGCGACCCGACCCCGGATAAGCGAAAGAAGATGGATGGATGGATGAGACAGGGTGTAGGTACTGCATGGCGAGCCAACAGTGTTTCATTGTATGATCCTTACTAACAAAGTTTCCAATTTTGATCTGACTGTCTATAGGTACGTACTTTTGTAAGCAATTTGGGGTGGGAGGGGAACATATAGCAGTAAAATCTACCCCAAGTAAAAGTAAAGTTCAACCTAGTGTCTCCCTGGGCTGTGACCGCGACAAATTATGAACGACATCAGCGAGGGTTCTCAATTTCCTCGCGTGAGTCACAAAACCAAAAATCTGACAGACAAATTCTCTCAAAATAGTCACTTAGTAGTCACGGGTGTCTGGAACTCATCTCAATTTAGTTACCATATTCCTAGAGCGCTACAGTGTTTTTTATTTCTTTTTGATACGATCATTGCAAATTCTGAACCAAATATTACCAGGTTTTGATGCAAATGTGTTGCTCAGTGTGATTCCGTGTAAAAATGTGCATATTTTCTCGCAAATTTGTGTTTTCAATGAGTCGCAGCCCTGTAAGATACTACCTTCAGGATTTCAACTGGTGGCATGTACACAAGTACACAAAAGTTGGTTTGGTTGATCTAGTATTCATATAGTGGTTTGTAATATTTTCAAAGGAATGTGGTATTAAAAATAATAAGATTATTGCTGGTGTGGTTGATCAACCAATGATGCTGTGGATATGTCCGGCTGTGGGGCTTTTATTCAGACCTGGCCCCAACAAGCATCCTGGCTGAGCTGATCAAATGTAAACAGCTCTAAAGTTTAAACCTGGCAGTAAAATGTGTCCCCGAGTGATCAGATCTCAGTTACCTGCTCTACATTCAAATGTATGTAGTCACACGGTCAGCTGTCACACAAGACATCGACAGGTCGACTGTTGTTTCTATAAAATAACAAACGCACTCAGTCACCGAATATATATTTTTAGTCAGACATCAACAACAGGAGCTCAGCCTGTGATCCACTATTCCCTCCACTGATAGAAATCTAGCAACACTTTCCGGTCTTGAAGGTGTGTTTTAAACACACCTTCAAATCAAATCTTCAGGAGGTTTGGAAACCTGCTGCGTTCCCTGCTCACACCTGATAAGGCCAATATGCTGGCAGGGTTAAGTCTAACTAAAATCCTCTAGATGAGAAATGTTATTTTTGTAAAAATATGAATTGTTTTGTTTGAATTGTTATGAAAGCTTCATGGAATTAAAATATGAATACTGCCTTAATGTGAAACAGCTCTAAAGGTTTTCTTTTTTAAATTATCGAGACGGTCTCTTCAGAAACAACCAATAAAAATTTGTAAAATTAATACATTTTACCATATTGTAAGATGGGTCAGCTTTTATTTAAAAATTTGTTAGAATTCAAAACATTACTACAACATATTTGGTAAAAGACATGAATTAAAGTTATACATATGTCTTCTAAAATAAAAAAGTAGTGTGTACCTACAATAAACTTTAATGACTCTGACTTAAGCTGCAGCCTAAACAGGCAAAGAGGACATTTTAGCAATTAACCCAATAGGTTTTGAGGACTAAGCATACAAAAAAAGAACATGAAACAATCTTTTGTTGAAGCAAAGAATATATCTTTTGTCTTTTTTACCCAACAATCTTGTTTTATGTAGCGAGCCTTTACGTGCAATGAGTCTGTATCCTTTTCTAGATGTGTTGATTTAATCATAGTGTATGTGCACCGGAATTATATCTATTTATGAAGAATGGAAAATGATGGGGATGAGACTGCATCAACCTGTAAGGTCGCCATGGTAATAAAGGAGGAGATGAAGCAGCCCAGATCATTGACCGGTGGATGCTGGCAGGGCCGAGCTGTGGGCTGTCTAACCTTTATTCCCCAGACTGATAAGACTCAGCAGAGAGCAGAGAACTGCACCAGAGGGAGGGATAATGACCGGGGGAGGAGAAAGGGTGTGTGGGGTGGGGGCATGGTGTGAGAGTGATAATAACTACATTTACATGCACAGTCGCTGTGCTGAATATGGCTGAGGCAGGAAATCAGAGCTCACATTCTCACGTGCTGCAGTTTCTCAGGAACTATAAAGCTGATGTTTATGCAGCGGATCAGTAACCATGATCCTCTTCAATCCGTCTTCTAAATATGTTGAGTAAACCTGTCCTAATTCAACCTTATTTATGGATGCATATTCATATCCAGAAGAGTTTTTAACACGGGGAAAAAACAAAATTGAAGTTTTGTTCGAAGTAGTCGTTTCAGAAATATAAATAACTGTACAAACTTTGCATTTTCTGGTATTTCCCACATTTTCATTGTGTAAATTGTGCTCTGTGAGAGGAATTCACACAGCACAAATCTGGTTTTATAATTCAAAACGAAGCCAAGAGCATTCCAGTCAAATCCAATTACCTGGAACCTACAAACCCACCTCTTATTAAATCCAAATCAGGAACTTGGTAACTCCTAAAATAGTACAATCAATCATCCATATATTCAGAAGTAAATTACTATCTTAAATCATTCATCTGTAGTGAAAAATTAAGCATATCCAACATGGGACTATTATAAACAGCACAGTTAATAGATGAAGCAGCTTGAACTGAAAAAAGCTTAAACTTAACAAATAGAAGCTGAGAAGTTGTTTTATTTAATTAGTCGCTCATCTGTAGTTACTATAACAAAGTATTTATCGCTTTCTTTAAGGACAAGAGTTGAAAGTTATTCAAAAACCCAAACACACGTACGTGTTTGTGAATTTCACTACTGTCCTGCAGCTCATCAGTGAAAACCAACTCGAAACGAGTAATAATCATCCTCTCATTTCGCTGCCTTCAACTTGTCATGCACGCACACTTGTGTTTATTTATACTCCTGGTTAAGCCTGTGCAACACCAACAAATCAAATTTCCAGGAAATACAAAAGGCGAACCGGGAGTGCAGGCAAACAAGGAGGGGGAGGTAATCAGAAAAAAAAGGGAGAGAGAGAGAGAGAGAGAGAGAAATGGGAGGCGAGGTAAGAGGAGACACAACAACAATGGGGAGGGAACGAGGGCCAGGGCAGTAATCAGTAGATCTGGGAGAGGAGCACCAGCGAAGAAGAGACGTTAGAAGAGCGCGATCGGTGAGGTGAGAGAGAACGACCGTGTTAAAGCAAAAGAAAATGACAAATATTCAAGTGGCTTCAGCCCTGTCTTCTGTAAGAGACAAAACAGGTCAGCACCTCAAAGCTACACTTTCATTCTTGAGGCAAATGCAAATATTTAGTTTTGTGTACTGATGCGCAACAACCTCCACCAAGGCTTTCTCTACTATCACTCATTTCAGAGGTTCCCCGACGACAATATGCTCAACACATGCATTATTAATCGGAAAGCGCGTTTTGAAAATGTTGTAAATGACAATGATGTGAAAGTCGGATTCAAATTCAAATAAGGGGAGGGCGTGTTCTGCGGGCACAGGTGCATGCCTGTGTGATTTCATCACTATGCATGCAAATTTTGACCACGGAGACAGAAGACGGACGGAGAAGGAGGGAGAGGAGGTGAAGAGGGATGGGACACGTGCAGGAAATGGACAGAGTGAGAAAGAGAGGCGGAAGGAAAAGGAGAAAGATGGTGTGATGACAAAGCTGCAGGCACTGTGTTTGTACATGCATCTGCAGGCAAATTAATCACAAGGTGGCCTCTTACTCTATTAAAATGCTAATGCAGGAAAATCTAGACATTTCCATATATTTGCAATATATCCCAGAGCCCAAAGATTGTTATTATGCTAAGTGCAGGCTGGATGCTGGATGTAACGTGAAGACAAATCTTATCGAGATAAAACCAAGATTAAACGTCTGTTAAGTAATCCATTAACGGGCAGACAGAAAACATGATACGAACCTAAAACGATAGGCCTTCATAAAGATTTTCAAGAGAAGATTCTGGAGATTTCCTAAAGCCTGATACTCAGTGATGAGCTCCTACATGAAAACGCTCTGAAAACATGCCAAGTTGAAACCCTTTTATCTATTTTATGAGAGATTTGTGTGTTCGGGTTTAATGTCGACATGGCTTTTAATGGTGTGATGTGAGAAGCTGGAAATAGGAGATCTAGTGCAGACACACAGGGTGATCAGACACTCTCAATAATCAAAACCCAATCTGATGTCAAGAGCTGATGCAGTTGCAGATGAATTGGGCTGGAAGATTTTGGGCAGTGTGGCCTCTACAGTTTTGACTTGTTTGTAGCGTCTCACAGATATGTTGAACCTGAAGCCAAAATCCGCTCCTCCCAGTCTTTGTCAAATTCCTTAAAGCATTTTGACTCGTTCTTTCAGTGAAGCCGGGTGTCTTAGCTTGCTGAAAAAAAACAACGGAGTACCAATATTAGTGACAAAACTGAAGGTTTCCAGTACACCATTGCTGAAAGCATCATACGGGTTCTGCTAACTTTTATTCTTCCCACAGCAACTCTTGATGAAAAACGTTTCCCAAGTGACACGAACAGATCCGGCTATTCCTGTGAGACTAATAGAGATAATTCCACAGATTATGAAGCGCTATTTGAGAGCACGAGTTGTTGTTGTTTTTTTTTAATTTGTACCTTCTATGTTGCTTTCACATGCTTTCAGATTTCACTCACTGCTGCTTGTGATAATTTCCCAAAATGCAAAAACTCCATTGCAGGAACAGACAGCCTCCTCCCGTAAGAACTTCTCCAATGAAGTATCTTAATAAATGCAGCAGAGGCCAGTAATAAGCCTCTCCCTGCAAAATCAGCCATAGTGTTACGTTGAAACAAGCCTAAAAAGTTCTCACTATTTCTTATACTCGTCAAAGTGTTTTAAAAAATGGGCTTTTGATATTTTCTCACTTGTGGTTTTGACTTAGATTTGAACAGATTTGGACCATTTTAAGCACTGAGAACAAATGTGCCTGAAGTGATATCTGTCTTCTTTACAGATGTTTTGCAGCAGTCCAAAAATAAAAGTAAATAATTAAAACCATGTACGTGCGTTCCTCTTTCAACCTTATCCAGGTTTGAGAAAAACTCATAATGCATTTCTAATTCATTACAGCCAACAATATTTCTGAATTTACTATTTGACACTAATATCAATAACAGTATTGCAGGCTGCACAGAAGGCCTTTTAAGGTGCTCTAATGGATGCAAATGCATAGCCATCTCTCATAGTGTTTCTCACTGGCCTTGTTCAGACCTGGCACAAATGGTCAACTTTAAGTACGAGTGTTCACACCTGGCATTAAAACGCTTCTGGACTGATCAGACCTCAGTAACCTGCTCTACATGCAAACATGTCACCACGTCACACAGTTAGCTGTCGGTGAGCAGGTCTGCTGATGTAAAAATCAAAAACACATTAAATCTATATTTAATTTTTGTCACTTCCATGGTTCAGAGTCACTTGGGTTTTCCCTTTTTTGGAATTATTTAGCCTACTTAGTAAGGTTAATTACCCAACAGATTTGATATGAGGAAACAAAAAAGGAGCATCAAGGGTTTAGTGACTTCAAAAAGCTCAGTGTCGACGCAAATACACTGAAAGTTTTAACCTGTAAACCCCACCTCAGCGGGCTGCAGCTGTTTTTTTAAACAGCTTCACTGTCAAATACATCAGTAATGGGTTTAATTAGGTGAATATATTACGACACAATGCTGCTCAGATTGTTATTCTGTGATTGACAGGATAACAGAACTATACGGTGACCACATTGGGTCCAATTAGCTCTAAAAACAATCGGAACAAACTTTAAACTAAAGAGAAATTCACCACTGAACGTCCTGGTAATCCACTGATAAAATGCAGACAAAATTGTGATAAAAATATCTGCAGAATATTTCCAAGAACGGCTGTTTAATCACCTTCAATTAGCTGGCAGAGGAGGCTGTTTTAACTGAGAGACATCCAGGTAATAACCTGGCTGTCCATGTGGGGTCAGCAGGTGGTCCTACGGTGCGGCTCAGGACGCTTTTGCGTTCAGCCCACTGAACTAGTCCAGATAAAAGAGTGCCAGACCACCTCTGAAGGTGGTCAGAGTGACGTTTTCGAAGCCCACTGAGAGCACTCACACCTGTATTTAATGCCATCCAGATGCGGTCAGATCACCCAGGTGGGGTGTTAATGCCAGGTTGGAATCATTGCGTCACTCTCCATGGTGCACGCACTCCCTGAATAATGTATTAGTGATGCAGCACGGTTGTTATGGTTACGACTGCAAAAAGGGAAATTAGCAATACTGAATAGGAGGCTAACAATTTTTCATTCTTTTACATTGTCAACCTAAATGATAAATAAATGAGCTGAATAATGCTTTCTTGATTCACACTTTTGTTTTCTTTGTCCAAATCACTGAAAACATCTTTATTAGAGCCAAAGTTTTCACAGTGATGTAAAACAGTTCTTAATGCTACATATAAAAGAATACAATGGAAACACGGCTTTTTATATGAAAGCACAAATTACATCTGTAACCACAAATATCCAGGTAACCATTATAAAGCATACTGTAATCAGTCCAGTTACTGGATCTCTTAAAATTACTTTTAGACGCCAGCAAAGTATTTGTAATCAGGTGTAACAGTGCATTGGTATCTACTGTGTGAATAAATGCAGGTTTTCTTCCTCATCACCTGAAAAGAACTGAGCAAACCACCAAATACTATCATAATTAGTATCATAATTAGTCAAAGCTTTGGAAAACAGCCACAAAAATGAAACGGCTATTTTTTTTTACATTTTCTGCTTCATGAATCAAGTGTCCAATTACCATTTGCACTTGTAATCTTTAGAAACCAGCTATGCCTCATGCCTACTTTGAAAACTTGAGAAAAATGGTATATTTCACTCTAACTACTCTGCACTCTGTCAACACATTAGCAGGAATCTTGACACAGACGCCAGCAAGGAGCCTTTTTACCCACAAGAAGCATGAGCGTCAGTGTTTTCAGTGCCTGCTGTCGTGATCACTACAGGAGTAATACACTCACAGAAAAATCCACAACCATTTAGATCAGACTTTTGTTGCAGTTTTATGTGTAAATGATATTTTCACAGCACAAAAGAAAGAAAACACAGACACATAGTAGACAGGAGAGGCTTTATGGCCTGTAGCTGAAGTGAGGATGAAGGGACTACATGTGTCCAACTCTCATCAGCCATCAGAAATAAATTCTTACACACATATCCTCACCTAGACTGGTCGGCTTGATGAGTTCGTCCAGCATGTCGTAGAAGGGCAGCCTCTGAAGCTTGACATCTGGGTGGACCGGATGCAGCGTGGCCGAGGTGGGCAGGTGGTGCGTCAGTCCGCTCAGCTCGTGTTTCCCCGGGCCGATTAGCGAGAGGGGCAGTAAGGCAGCAGGCGACGGGGCTCCGCCGTGCCCAGCGTGGCCCTCGTACGCCAGCTGTGTCAGGCCAGCGGGCAGCGCTGCACCTCCTCCCCCGACCACTCCAACCGAGGCTGGATGATGCGGTCCGGGCAGGGCCAGTTCTGAGTGGGAGATCATTTTGGCAGGGAAGCGTCTTCGGTAGAGCTCTTTGATCTTCATGTGCACAGCGGGGCTGCAGCCAACTTTCAGGAGATGCAGGGCCTTGGTCAGCAGCTCATGCTTGCGTCCGTGCTTGTTGCGCCCAGCGTAGCCCAGCAGCACCTGCAGCTCTGACACCCGCAGGCTCATCACCATTTGCTAGGAGAGACATGAGAAAGATGAAAAGAATAAAGTCAGGAGTTGAAATAGTAATACTGCTAACTGCAGACTTCTTTAGAAATGATGAAAGTCACTGCAAGCCCATTTGTTTTGGGCTCACAGCTGATATATATGTGTTTTTGAAGTCAAAGCTAAGATAAGCACATCTATTGACTGGGTGACGGACTAAAAATTTTGTCTATAACTTAAAGTGGCCATGTGTCTAATTATCCCTGCCTTTAGAATTAAAATGACTTAAATGAACATTTTTTTTGTCTACATAAACAAGCAAAGTTGAGATGAGGGTCGCAACACGTTCTGGAAACACCCTCATGAATGCTGTTATCACAGCCCACTGAGATACCACCTTTTTGTTGGTAGCCACTGAAGGCATCCCCGTTCATTTTTTAATTTCAAATATTAAGTTTAACTCAGTGGGTCTTGATTTCCATCTACAGATGTAGACGGTACAAAAACTGGTTATAATAATTAAGAAGATTTCGTGAATTAAACTTCCGCCGGTTAAAGCGACAAGAGTAAAATAATAAAAATGTGAGGGACTGCAACACCTGTGGTGCAGAAACCCAGGATAGTGGAAGGACTAATTAGAAATGTTTACTTTACAGGACAGCAGGTTGCTGTTCATTGTGAATCTGGTATTGCAGCCCAATCGTCCGCTGAGCCACGGGGCTTTAAAGAAAAGAAAAAAATCCAACAACATGAAAGGAGGAACAATAAGAAAAAGCCCAGTTTAAATAAAATGTTAGCAACAAGCAGACAGAGGCCAAATGTGTTCAATTGATTCTTACTGAACCACAGGCACGTTTTTGTCCTCACCTACAACAGTGAAGTGGGGAAATTTTTTTCTCTATATATTCAGGGCTTCCCAGTCTTGCTCATGTTAGCACCATTTTAACAACACACACTAAAAGAGGAAAAAAATGCACAAAAAAACCCCCTGTGCAACAGAAAACAAACAAACAATTCCATGACCTTCTCATTTTGCTTTAATTGGCTTTTTTTGGCTGCTTCAGGACCACCTAAGTAACAAATTAAAAAGATGGACTGGTTTGTAAATGCATCTTTAGGTAATTAGCTTTACTTTTATATCTTTGAGTTGATTGTTTTTTTGTCTCTAAACAACACCAAAAGCCTGAGCTAGAAGCATTAATTGAGACATGTTAGTGATGTGCTTAACAGATGCTGACAAAAACCCAACTGAGCTCATTGAACAACGTTTTATTGAATTGTACTGAACAGAATGAAAAGATCAATTGGAAAAATTCAGTTTTTTAACCTGCTCACAAGACCAGTGCCTGTCAAAGAGTAATAAAAAACACACACTGAGTACGGACGGCATTTCTTTTTTGTATTGGAATGAGGGTTTAAAAAAGAAAAGAAAAAAAAACTCAAACTTGCCAACAAAAGATTTTCTCCAGCTCAATATGAGGTTGAGGCCCAAACTCCCATTAAGCAGAGGAATTGAGTAGTTTCAGCAAGAGCAGAAAAACAAAGCAAACAAACAAAAAAACAAACAAAGCACTTTAGGCCACCCAAAGTTTTTCAAATGGTGGAAGAAATTCAGCCAAAATGTTAAACTAAATTTAGAATTTCGTCTTTTTTTTCCTGGTAAAGCTAAAGAAAGTCCCTGCATTAAAACAGAAAAAGGCTCTTTTCTTTAAATTAAACAGTTTCAACTAACAGCATGAAATATGAGTTATGAGGAGGTAAGTGTATGACCTATTTAAATAAGAGCAACTGGGTAAAAAATAACAAAAAACCTTTAAATAAAACTGTATCTGTTAACAACTAACATCGTTTCCACCCTGAACTATGCAGATATGAAATTATGCAACAAACTTTAAAAAGTAATGAGGAAGCTCTAACACTGAGCACTGCTGTATCTCTGTGCAACACACAAAACACAAAACAGTGTCTTAGATTAACTTCATTCTTTCATCTCCTTTAATGACAGAGCAGCAGAGAAAAAGCTCACAAAGACACTCCTTTTAAAAACAAAGCATGTGCTGGTGTCCACTGTCCCAGTTTCCTCTGAACAATTTATTTATGTACACCCCACCAAGTCTCTCTCTCTCTCTCACACACACACACACACACAAATTTAATAATTATATGTACAGAATATTGCAGATGTGTGTGTGTGTGGCGCATTCTTCTAGAGCGACTCCTGGGCTTTTGCATCCAATTGACATTTAAAATGTCATATATGACTGCTGCGGGCTACTTTTAGTGAGGTAACCACAGCAGCAACTTTTAGGCAGGAGAGAGAAAATATATATATATATATAACAACAAAAACTGAAATGCATCAAAACACTTTCCCACGGCTGAAAAAGACTTGCTCTGATGAAACACTTCTCTCTTTACATGCAGCCCAGCTTTTTTAACGACAAACAACTTTTGACTGCGGATCATTAGCAGAAACACAAAAGGCACAGTAAAATGATCCTTCTGCACTTGTCACGGAAGATGAACTCTACCAGTTAGCTTCACAATTTGAAACTATTTCATCTGCTCGTCAAGTTAAGCAATCGTTCGAAAAGAAATACCCACAACTTCACAGTTTAGCTTCTGTCGGTCACCCTCTTATAATCATTTCTGAAACAGACAAGTTCCTGTTTGTAACGTTTCAAAAAGGCCACAGCTGAAGCTTCTAGCACTCAGCTGTGACTATCATCTAAATGTAAAAGTCATTTCAGCTTTATCTTCTGTGTCCCAGGTGTAAAACGAATCTCTCACTCCGGTTCAACCACAGAACCATACGGTAATATTAAAACCAACGCACAACAACAACACTGGATTCGAAGCTGAAACCCAAAACGTGCTGGTCTTGTTTTGGGTGCCTGCAAGAGCAGAAAAAAACTTTTCCGATTCACGTAACAACTTAACATTCTACAGGCAGCCTCCCAAAACATCGTCCTCCTTTATACGTACATGTAGGGATACAGAAATCTCTGAAATTTCAAAGCTGAAAAGGTTTTATGGGAATTAACAGGAATTTATGAAAAATAACAGGACTTTATAGGAAGAAACCTGGAATTTGAAATATGAAGGCTGGCCCTGAACAGGGATTTTAAGTAGGGTTGGGGGAAAATATATTTTAGCACAATCTTGACTTAAACAACCAGATTTCATTGCTGTACTTTGCAATAGGAGGTACCGCAACTGTCACCTGGACATGTAGGGACGGATAAAAGAGTACCACGTAAAGTCTTTTCAGAGTTGTAATTAATTTTGTTGTGAAAGGCACAATACAATGACAAAAAACATGATAAAACATCCTATAACTTCAATTTTCTTTAGTTCAGGGTCATGTACATGAATTTAGAAAAAGATTACAACAAAAAAAAGAGAACTGTAAAAAATGTGGAAAATCCATTATTTAAAAATCGTGCTGTTGCGTCACAGTGACGGTATCAAATGCAAAGTAGGTCATTAAATTTGTTACTTTCATAAACTTTGGGTCAAACTCATTGTCTGCCTGTGACAAAACAAAACGTTTATATTTTTGTTTTGATAGGATATATTATATTACCCCCAATTTCCAGTTATTTCCCATAAATTCCCTATAATTCCCATGGAAATTTTTCAATGTCCAATCTGAAATATTACCAAACTTCCCCAGCTGAACTTTCCACAGAAAGTTCCTGAAAAGTTTCCAGAAATTTACAGGAAAAAGTACCCGCCCCTTTGCAGCCCTTTGTACATGTATGTTTGCGTTTGACGTTGGTAAATAGTTCACCAACACCGGTAGGTGAAAAACAATGTTTTAGTTTCTACCAAGTAGGGCCCTAAGAAATCCGTTTCATTTTCTACCAAAGTTTTTCTTATTTTTCTTTCTTAAATACTGTTTTAAGACGTAAACAATTTTTTTAAAAATAAAAAG
>JAOXNZ010000044.1:23662734-23677141 GCA_028566095.1 Kryptolebias brasiliensis | reverse complement strand
GGGGGGGCAGAGGGAGGATGGGAGGGCGGTGAGGCTGCTTTAGATGGACACATAAAAAATAAAAAATGCAGGATTCTGCACTTGTCATGTTCTTATTGCTACATGGCTGAAAATGAATAAAAGTTTAGAGTGAAACATTTATAAGCATGACATTTATTAGCAACCTGTTTCCACTGCGTCTATAAAAAATTAAACTGTTTTTATCTCAGGATTTTTATGCAACACAATGTGCTTCCTTTATTCCTGTGTATCATCATCATGCGGCCTTAATGTTAGCTCAGTTTGTCATTTTCTGGAAATCGAAAACCTAAAAATGTCGATGACTCATCCTGCTTTCCTCCTCAGAGCCTATAACAAATCTTCATTCAACGAAACGCTTTCTTCAATTATTAAAATACTGGCAGAGATGTTGCAGAGTGTGAGTTTGAGCCTCCTTAGGCCTGTTGAGCTGAGAAATCAATGTAAAAAAGGAATTTTGGGAATGAAAGGAGTGAGCTTCTTAGCTTCTTGGTTTTACTGGAAATGCATAGCAGGGAAAATGATTATTTGATGACTTCACTGTGTTGAAAACTAAATGGATAGGGCCATAATGTAAAATCCTGGATGAGAACCTTCTTTCCTCAGCCAAAAAACAGTCAAGATGAGTTACTGATGGATCTTCCGGCATAAAAAATGATCCAAAACATGCCACCAAGGCAACAAAGAGGTGGCTAAAGAAGAACAGTAAGGTTGTGGAGAAGCCTAGCCAGTCTCCATACCTGAATCCTATAGAAAATCTGTGGAGGGGGCTGAAGCTTTGAGTTGCCAAGAGCTAGGCAAGAAAGGACAGGGCCAAAATCCCTCCTGAGATATCCAAACCTGGTGACAAACTGCAATAAACATCATACTGCAGCGCTCGCCAACACAGGTTGCTCCACCAACTACTGCAGCAGTGAGCGATAAATCAAGAATATTCAACACATCACGCATCGTTCCTTTTACGATATCAAAAATGACTATATTGTAACTATCAAGAACTAATTTTAACTGCAGCTTTTTAGCCGTCTGGATCGAATTCACTGAGCGTTTCCCACGTGCTTCTAATAAATCACAGCTCGCTGCCCCTCCCATCTAGAAAAGTCCAGCACCAGTTCAGAAAAAGTTTAACCCTTAGAGGTGCTCCACGTGGCTGTCGTCTGATTATACATGCGCAAAAACCAAAACAGAACTTCAACATCTGAAATAATGTCTCCTTATTCACAAATTGACTGCTATTGCAACAGCAGTGCAAGACTTCTCCATGCGCAGGTGTGCATCCAAACACCTGCAAATGTACGGACAACTTAGCCAAAAAGGCAAAGCAGCTCCTGCCGTCTTCATTTGCCTCTTTCTCGTCCTCATACACACCTTAACCATCACCTCCATCAAACACACACCTGTTAGTGCCGCTGTGCTGCAGCTCAGAGCAGTCGACGGCACTGAAGTCATAATGAAAGGAAACGGGCATCATGAAGGCCTGTTTGATGAGGACAGACACGTTGGAACTGGCCAGTGGCCGAGTTGTCCTGAATGGGCTGCTTTTAATCTGTCGGGAGACTCCGTGTCCTCTGAAAATGGGACAGTGGTTGGCATCATGCTTAGGTTTCTGAAAAAAGTCCCGAGCAGTACAGGTTTACAAGTTCCACATGCTTTTGTTTTTGTTTTCCTGAGCTCAGAATGGAGCTCCTATTTCCGCATTTAGTTATTTATCCTCCAACTAAAACTGTTCTGGGAGTGGACTACATACATTCTTCCTTGATATTCAGTATCTTGTTTTATCCAACCATTCATCCAGCTTCCTTCTTTAGCTCTTGTTTTACAGCATACTTTTGAAAACAATATTGATTCTACTAAAATTAAATTTGTCCAGACTAGGCCAATGGCTCGCCAAATGAAGGCCCATTTTTAAAAAATGATCTATCAGGCTTGTAGAACAACGCTTTCTCAAAAATGACATATAGGTGTGAAAGAACGCTACATGAGCTAAATATTAAACCTCTACGATTTCAAATGACACCATTTGTTTAGTTTGTTGCTGTTTTCTCAACCTAACGTCCGTGGTACTGTGTGGAGCATAGATGGACTATGTTGATGGTGCCGAGGCTGCCAGGAGTTATCAGGGGTATATTTGACTAAATGTGCTGATTAGGAGGACTGATACATTCAGCAGCCATGGCACCACTGGCATATACACAGCCTATCTGTGCACCACATGCACACATTTGCATAGCTCACACTGGTATGCTGTTTTTGAGAAGAAAAAAAAAGTTGTTTAGTGAGCCTAAAATACAATTAAAAAAACAGGGAGTTGTTTGGCTAGCCATTAGCCTAGCCTGGACGAAGACATTTGCCTCTTTCTCTAAACTCCGTGCTCTAGGGCTGATAAGATACTAACTATTGGTAACCAGTGGGCCGAACACCACGTCCATGTCGGCTGGACTGTCCCTTTAATGTTTTTAAGTACAACTAAAAACTGTTTGCGTGGAACTCCCTGGATTCAGTACAAATGTCTTTGAAGTGCTCTTTAAAGAGCATAGACACAAATCTGAATGTCAAAAGACTCCGAGGCATTCTCTTTTTGAAACATTTTGCTTTAAATAATGACTGCTTTGAAATCTTTTGGCACTCAAATATATGTTAGTGTATAAGGCCTGCTGTTTCTACCTGTTAGAAGACGTAAATTACCTTTGAGTGTGTTTGCTCTTTTTTTCAAGAGGTCAGTCACATGTTTTCACCCTTTTTCCTCGGTGCTCATAATGTTAAGCTCACACCTTTGATAATTTGTTAAAACAGTCAATCAGCATTTAAAGTGGCAGAACTCTTCAGTTGAAATAAGCTGTCGTCTTTACTTTTTGTAATTCATAACTGAATTTCTTGATTTCCTACTTTGAAATTTCTTGATATATCAGGTCGTGATCAAAATGCTTTCAAGCTCAAGTTTAAAACACACAACAGTCGCCATGCAAGCAAGGAATAAGCCATCATTCACATCGAATGACTGATGCATGTGAAAAACCTTAAACGCAACATTTGGCCACATAACCATCGTATGACATTTACACAGTGACATTGTCTGAATGTCTACGTGAAAAATCTAAGAAACTTTGCAGCTCCGACCCGTCTTGTACAAGGAGCTGCAGCTGATCAAAACTTTAAAACTTTCTTATGCATACTTCCACTAATGCTTTAAAAGAGGTTGATAAAAAAAAGATTGAAATAACCCAGTAAACATACCTTTCAAAGACAAATTTAGACTAGATACGTTTTTCCCTTTTACCCTCAATGCCTGGGGTGGCTAAGAACACCATAAATATTATTTCTCCTGTCATGATGACACAGAGAGCCAACGCAGTAAAACACAGGCCTCCACAGCACACCTTGATAGTTGATACCGACTCTAACTTGCAGCCTTCACTGATATCCTAAAGCTTAAATTCTTCAGAAAACATTTACAGTCATGGCTGGGTGCACTGAACAGCTGTCACAGTGGATAAAAACATGTGGGCTGTATTTAGAGCTCACACTGCAATCAATTACCTAAAAAAAAAACACTCCAGTTGCAACTTTAGAAGAAAGTCTCTGGAGGTTATGAATTTTCACAACAAACCATATTAAAATGATCAAGAGACACACAAATTTAAACAGCTTAATATTAACCTTTTTTTTTAAAGTACATTGAGCCTATGTGCTGAAATGTAGTGCTTAATATGAAATATTTGAAGCGAATTTTATTCTCACTTATACACCAAAGATCAAAGGTATTGGGTGGTATGACACAACGATGTGAAATTAATCAAATCTGTAGCTTCGATTTTGACTCCAAACAATCACAAACAGTCTAATCAACAATAAACCTTTTGTATTAATTTTTTTTGCCATTATCTACTTTTACTCTAATTTTCACTTGCCTCCTAAATGAAGAGCTCTTCTGCTCATACTGAGCGCTACGTTCAAAGCAGAACAATTTCTAAACAACGTGTTAAATTTCAGAGAACAGCCATTCAGTAAGCTTTGTTGGCAGATGATGTGTGATGACTTAAACCACTGGTCAGATCAAATCAAAGAATAAGAGAGCTAATAAGAGAGCTAACATTAGCTTGTCGCTTGGACTCTTCCACTCGAAGAAACGTCAGGAGAAAGATGGCACGAGTTCAGTGCAGACTTTACACATGTATGTCCAGAATCAGGTATTCTGCTATAAAAAATAAAGCTACCACCGTTTCCAGAGCACAATTAAATCTCAGTTAAAGTCTGTTTACTCTGTGTTGAAGTTTTAAAGGAAGGGAAAACAATGTTGGGAAAAGCAAATTACTTTATTTGATAAAAAAGGCTGGAAGGTTTTCATTTATAAATGACTTACAGGCAGATTTTTAAAGCACTTTACTAAAAACTGTTTGGTTGAACTGAAACAACTTTTGCTTTATTTTGGCTGGAATTTCTCGAAGTTCATTACATTTTGGATATTTTCCCATTTAATTCTTATTTGATTATCCCACCGTTTAATGAGGCACTTTTTAAGGCACAAAAAGCAGTTAAATCATAAAACATAAAATTCAGAAAAACAAAATAATTGGGGGGGGGGTGGGTAGGACTTTTTTTTTTAAGGCCAGTCAATGTGTTTATTATTTTATCCAGGAGCCTACAAAGGAGCCTAAATACTTTTTCAGTAATTTTAAGGGAAAGCTCAACAGGAAGAAAAAAAATCATGTTCAAGGCAATTTACTCTTCTTTAAGTGCAATAAATGCAACATGTTCACAAACTCAATGAGTAATTATGTTAAATAATTGGGATTGGAGCATTAATTAAAATAATTGTGACTATGATTTTTTTTCCATAATTGTGCAGTCTTATATAATGTTTCTCCAAAGGGTACTTCATCTCATGGCAGGACTTTTAGTTTAAACAAAGTTTAAAGAAATTGCTTGAATTAGACATCAAATATTATGGTATCAAAAAGTCACTCAGTTCACTACCAAGTCATTTTACTTTAAGTAGTTCACAGAAAAGTGAAAGGAGTACCAAATACTTCCTTGGTTTTACTTGTACGAGGAACAGGGAAGTTGATTTGAGGAGGAACTGAAGACAAAACTAAAGTGCTCACAGCTCACGCGGCCCCACTCCGTCTCGCTCTAATTCCTCATTATGCATTTGATTAAAAAGTATTTAAATGTCAATATGTTTAAATTTAATTTCCAACAACAGCATTATCCTCAACAAAGAATGATGGTGAAGGAAATTAATTCAAAATCCCCTAAAAGGCCATGAGTCACTGAGATCACCTGAAGTGTGGGTGAAACTTGCACCACAGCATCAGGTGGTGGGAAAGAAAACAAAATCTGAAACATCCTGCTGGTTATTATACAAAGCAAGACTATTGAGCACCTTATGTTTACTGGCAGAAATAAAAACCCTGCAGCACTTTGCTTTGCTTTAAAGAGGTGAGCAGTAATGCAGGTTTTCTCATCTCTAAAAGATGGGAGATGGTGAGGCTAATGTTGTGCCAAGCAGTTTCTGCAGGATGTGTGTGTTTGTGTGTGGGTGTCTAGCAGTTGTGTAGGTGGATGTGGGTGGAAGGAGAGGTTGTACACTACCTGGCCATTATATAAAGCTCCCACTCTCAGCTAGAAGGCTGTGTACTGAGCGCCAGCTCCCTCCCCATCCTCCTCCCCTCTTTGTCATCCCATCCCCCCACCTCTTAGCCTTCCAGCTTCACTGACTCAGGCTTAACTATGGAATGCCTCCGCCTGTTGTTTTCTTTCCCTCCTGCCTCTGTAGTACCAAAATCACTGTGCACATTGTGGAACAAACAAAGAAAACATTTGGGAACAAGGATGCAGATGAAGGCAGCGCTTCCTGCAGCAGGATCAAATCAGGCAACCCAGCTGGACTTAATTCAGAAAGACTTCTCATTAAATGCTGTTCCATCACACCTGAGGCTACTGAGGTCTAGCCCCAGCTTGCCACAGGCAGATAAGAGATCTAAAACTAGTTGCGTTCAAAGTTGAGCAGCAAAATTTGCTGAAAGGGGCGTTTCTGATGTGCGGCCAAAACAGTTCAGGTCCGTCCTGCTGGTAGGAACCAAATAACACAGTTTGCTGCCAGACAGGAAGCAGCGAAACCTGACAGAGAAGAACCATGAATGAGCCGGACCAAAATGCCTGCCTAATTATCTCTGACCTCACCCCTTTGATGAGGGAAGAATGAAGGAACAGAAGACATAAAGCTGAAAACAAGGATCCGACACCTAATTCCCAAAGCACTGCTGTGGTGTGAACACGAAGAGGAGTAGAAGACCCCAAGGAGCTGCACTCGCACCCCACTGCACCCTTTAAATCCTCTGGAGTTGGCAGAAGTCGGCAGAACTGGAGATGAAGGGGAATAGTGGAGACAGTAGCGGGAGGCTGTGCAGGACCACAGATGCCTTTTATCTTGAGCATAGCCTCTTTGATGACGGGCTTGATATCTGGACTGCAGTTACGTTCCTGTGGTCTAGCTCTGAGCTGCATTCACAGAAAGATGGCAACTGTGATAGAAGCATAGGGATCAATTTAATCTCTCCTACACTTCTTGCAGGAAATAATGACAGGAAAAACAGAGTGCATCAATAAAACAAATTACAGGAAATTTTGTTCTATGTTTGATTTCTGCATTTAAAATAAAAAAAAGAGAATTCTGAAAGATTAAATCTCCTGCGACAACTTTTCCCTTACCTTGAAAATGGCTAAAACAGCAACTCTAACTTATATTCTAAATTTAATGCAGTTGTTAGTTCTCATCAGTTTAAGTGATCAGTAATAGTAAAATGAAACAAAGAAGACAGACACCCCCGTGTTTAGCTGTTCCCACAGCTGAGTTTACTTTATAATTAATAAGGCTGCCGAATAGTCAGTTTAATCAATGACGATTACGATAGTTCGTCAACATCAATATGTTTAGGTGATGCATAGTTTTTAGGTCTATCTTTTGAACTTTTTAAAAGTCTACACCTAAATAACAGTTTGTCTCCACGCCACCAGTTGTCTCCACGCACATCTACGTCTGAGCTACAGTTTCAAACTATCATGGTGGAAAAACAAAGTCTGTGGCTGTGATAGTTAAGGAACAAGCTGGGTTGTAAAAGTTTTCAAAGGGTTCTAAAGTGTGTGAGTACTTTACAAATTAATTTATAATATACAAATATTGAACACAGTAAGTGTAGGTTAAGTCAGAAGAACACGTCAGCGTTACATTTTAAATAGTTGTGTTGTATTTGTTTCTCTCCTGCAAATTAAGCATTTCTAGCCAGTTTGCTGCAGTTCTTACCAACAGTATCCTTACAACATGCTGAATATTCAGGCGTTTTAGTTTTAAAATACATAAATAATAAGAGCTCCATTTTATTTATTTGTCATGCTGCACTGGTACTTTAAACCTATATTTTCTACTTTAATTTGCAAGTTTCTGTGTAAAGGTCTGATTGTGGGATACTGTACATACCAAAGTTTACTGTTAAAAATAAAACAAACTAAAACAAAACACTGGACTCTTCTACTTGACAAATAAACTCATTTAAATTAGGTGATTAATTGAAAAACAAGTCAACAGAATAACTGAGACATATATAGTTGGTAGTGGCAGCCCTAATCGTTAAATGTCTACCAGGGACAAAACTGATCATCTTCGGATAAAAGCAGACCAAAAGCATCTATTTTGCTGGTATAAATGGTGCCAGCTCACAGTTTAATGCAGTTCCACATGGAAAGCAACACCTACCAGAATTTCAATACATATTCAATAAAAGGTGGAGGTGGGGGTGGCTGGTGGGGAAGGGCAGCTCAGAGATACTTCCCACCTGCATACAAGCTGCCTTAAACATCACTGATTTCTTATCAACAGATTTTTAATCACCCGGGACAAAAAGACGGGCAATAATGTTTTTGCCTTTAAGTGCTCCCTTCTTCTCATGAACCACTGGATGGATTTTTAATAAAACTTTCAGTAAAAGTAAACATTTGATGTGCACCTACAACAACCCAAGTTAAGATGGCCGCCACAGCTGATCAACCTTAGCGGGCACAAAGAAAAATGGCTAAACCTCAATCAGTTTTACAGCTATTGAGCTGAAGTTTGATGTGGTAGTAGCTGAGGCTCATTCCAAACATACTCTGAGCGCTAACAAGTCACGCGAGATCTCGAGCTATCACGTGATCTGACCAAAATGAACTTCATCAGTTCTCAACCTAAGATGATCTGTGTTTAACACTCTGGCATGAGAGGACGAAGGACAATAAACTTTAGAGAACTGGTTGTGATCCATTACAAGTCTTAGCTTAGATACCCACAGAGACACTGCTGTCAATACACACGGCGGCTTTTTCCCCAAAAAAACAAACGCAGTGAACAATGAAAAATGGTCACAAATCCACCAATTACACTGGAGAAACTAAGCTGAACTGAAAATAAACAAACAAGATGTAGCTTGAATAATCATATTAACCTTGATCCCACATTAATTCAGCTTGAATACGTTGTTACATGATGATGATTACAAAATTGAGGCTCTCTTTGATGCAAACCTGGAGATAAGAGCTGAGAAGCACAGCTCTAGCTAGGCATAATAATCGAGCTTTTTTTCCTTTTCTTCTCCTAAATACAGGGTTTTCTGCTCACAGCAGGCCACTTCCTAAAGAATGAGGAGCGTCTGGTGAACCCATGTGTTCAGCAGCACTTCCTGAAGTCACAGGTCAGCAGAGAGGCTACGACCGCTCTGGACTCAATAAAAACATTTATTTCCCCAGTAAGCCTCGACTTCCCAGTGATTACTTCATCCCATCTGGCAACAGGCTGCAGGTGTCACAAAAAGACAATATGAGAGGAAACTGCTTCGCAAAAATAGATTCAAAACATTTAGGTTTGTGTCTGACGTCTGATATTACATTTCAATTTTATTAGTCTTTAAATTTAGGAAAGAAAATCTTAGATCAGCTGGTGTCATGTGAGTGATTTGTGCGTCACATTTGGATTTCTTGGTTTCTTTCATGGAAAGTTTTAACATAATCAGTCGTAAATCACAAACGCAACAGTACAGATCTCTGCAAGAAAGCTGCACATAGCTGCAAAGTGAGCGTCTAACAAAGATTATGCAGCTTCCACAGCCTGCAGCAGGGAGTGGAAATGATTTAGAAACATTTTATTTACCATATTTTTTCAAAATTCACACCAAAACGTCTGTATTTAAATATTTAAAGCCATAAAAATGTAACAGGAGAAATGCTTTTCCTTTCTCCTCCCAGTTGGAAACACGCAATTGGGCTTCAAACTGCTCTGCCTACCCATGTCCGTCTCAAATGTGACACGTTTCCACGGCAACGGGACTGTGTAACTAAATCACCGCAGGAGTTAGGAAAAGCTCCATCTCTGCAAAACCACACAAAAGTCGATGACTGCAGACAGCACGGACCCTCACGGGGCAACAAGTCTGACAATAAAGGAGGTTAAATGCCGGTTGGACTGTGCAGACCATGGATCACGTTGCCTGAAGTGACAAAGGCACGTTTGTTGTCTTTATCTGGAAGTCCGACTGGTAAACTTCAGCGAACACGGAGAGCACAGACAATGGCAAAAAGCCCTCGACAGCAATTTGTTCCAGCTGGTTTGATGCTAAACATCTCTGACGTCTCTGTAACAGAAGAAACATGAAGTAATTTGTAAGTTTTGAGCTGTGGGATTCACAACATCTGTTCTCCACTAACTTCCATTTTAACTCATCAAATTTTTACATTTCCAGGCTTTTTTTTTTTTCTTGAATTCTTTCGAATGATGCCATGGAAATCCTCCCAACAACACCTTAAGGGCTTAAAAAAAAAGAAAAAGCAAATACAAACCTGCAAACCACAGAACTAAATGCACCAACATACCATATGAGAACCGTTATCATCCACTTTGGCAGTTTCCATCTGAACGTCTACTTATGCTCCAACTGGAAATTAACTGCAGCTATAATGACAATGGCAATAAGAGAAATAGGCAGGTGTTGAGAGGATGTAAGGAAGCACAGAAGAGGGCCTGTATCATTAGGGATTAACCTAGCCAGAGGCTCTACAAATAGACTGTCTCCACCTATAAGCCGCCTGCACAGAGATAGTCATTTGTATTGCCAGGTTGCTGCTGCAGCAGCTCCAGAAAAGAAAGAAGACAGTTCAAAGAGGCGGATCGGGACTCCATACAAAATGCGATGCAACAGGACACGTTTTGGGGGAGGGGTGGGGGGGGTTGGCAACATCAGAGGCTTTCACGAGAGTGGATTTTATCCGAGACGACAGCTTTATCTACTGATTCAATCTGTAAAGTATAATATTATACAGCCTGAGGCGTTCCTGAAAACGAGCAACAAGTGCAAGATTACAATGAGCCAAAACCATTTCAACCTAATATCTTGGTTTTATAATAATTATTTTCAGGAGGGTTCCTAACTTTGCAAAATATACCTGAAGTATCTTTGGTGGAAGAGATTTTAAAACTCCAAAAGCTGTAGGATAAACTATGCCTTTAATTAGCAGAGGAAATATAGACAACACCGTCTCAAAAAAACAGGCAGCCACAAGATTTATAAGCAATTAGTCTCACTCACTCAACTTATTATGAGTGTAAAGTTTAGGCCTGACGCTCTGAGCATCTCTGACACAGAACAGATAGATATGGCAGTAAGGTTGGGTTAGACCGAAAAGAATCTGCAGCTAACGCCTGGACGCTGGCAAGGGTCAAAGGTTAAAGGATGCTGCACCCCTCAAGCTGCCACCTATCAGCCCCAGAGCAAGGATGTTATTAAATCGATAAATAGGTTTGCACTGGGGAGTTGGCTGGTGAATGGAATCGTCTGATTTTCAGCGTTACCAGCCTTGACCAGGCCAACACTCAAAAAGGTGGGTTTTTTTTTTTTGCACCATATCTAAGACGCTATGTCCTGCTAGCAATATCTGTATGTGCTATCTGTAAAGTAACTAAAAAACTTTTCTGCAGAGGAATACCTGCTGTTCATGTAGGCCGAGAGTTTCTGTTTAACACTTTGGGAACAAGAAGACTTTAGTAAACGATAAATTAAAGAGAAGTCGCTCCGTTTGATTCCTTTGATTTTCCGCCTGTTTCTGCCATGAAACATGTTGGATGAGGAAATGTTGGTGATCTGTTGGAAAACTCTGAGCAAATAATGATATAACACAGGCTAACCAATCTAACAGCGCTAAAAAAAGATGTGAAAGTCAGCTGAAAATGTCAGCACAGTGATCATTTTGTCTGTTTTCCTAAAATAGAAAAATCCTCTTTAATTATCGCTGGGCCCTCACATCCATGCACATAATTAATGATCGCTCACATCAGGAAGGCAGAGAAATTAGTGCGCGGTTACAATAAAATGAACAAATGACTAATAGGTTTAACATTCAGTTAGCGTCTCAATTACTTTGAATACAGCTTTAATTTCTTTTAAACTGAGATTTTGCAGAAAAAAACAACTTTTTCTGATACGTGTAATAAGCACTATAATGTCTTGAGGTGTGCACAACAAAGGAAAAAAGGTTAAGAAGCTATAATTTGGTCTATGAAGCAGATTTCCTGTAATTGTTTGAAGTTGGGTATTATATGCACAATTACCTCTGTCTATTAATCTGATTATTATTTGTAGATTTGTAGCGACAAAAAGAGAAAAAACCTGGTGCTGTTTTTGTTGGGTTTTTTTTTTTTACTGGAAACATTTTTATAATGAACAGAAAGTCAAATTTCAGTTTAACCAGAAATTTAACACTGGGCAAAACACTTAAGCAGGAAGTACCAATTTCCGAATATCCATTTTAACATTAAATAATTAATTTTCTACACGACAGACATTTCACACCCCAAACTATTTGCTTCACTACAGCTCCCTGTTGACAGCAAGTAGACAGAATTTAATTGGATTAATTTTTCGCTGTTTAAAAAAAATGTAAGTGCATTCTGTGCTTTTTAACTTTTTTAATGGCCACCGCCGACTTCAGAGGTAAAAACCTAGTTTTTCTGCAGCCAAATGGCCTTTACCATTGTGTTGAAATGTTGGGTGAAACCTTCCTATCGTAAACTTTATATGTGTGTGTTTTCGAACATTTACCTACCAAGAAATTTGGAATTAATTTTCGCTTTTTAGACCAGGACATTAGAGCAAAGTCTGAACAATTATGTTAATACAAGTGACTTGCTTTAGTAATAAATCTTTGATAATAAGTTTAACCTGCTCATTCACATTATAATACCAATCTTCTTCTAAGACTTGAGAATTTGCTGGGTTTCTTTGCCTCCCAAACAGTATACATTTGTAAATTGTTATCTGTGGGCTTTGGAAGCAAATATTCAGGATGCCTGATGTTCAGCATTAATAATAATGTATAAATCTTTTAAGACAAAAAGATGATTAGTGCAACAGTACAGTACACAAAGCAAACAGGTGTTTACATACATGATGGAAGCCTCTTCATAAATATTCATGGCTACTCGCACTACACACTGTCACAGCTGTATGTTTGTACAACTGGGAGATGCAGAACTCCACATCCCAGCCAATTTTGTGCTGATGCAACTCAACATAAAACAGCATGATGCAAACAGAGAAAGAAATACACATCCTTCATTTAAAAAAAGCCACGTTTAACCAAACAGAAGTATAATTATAGCAGAGGTACTGGAGCTCAGTTACGTTTTCAAGTCCCTAAAATACAGTTACAAAGGGAGAAATGAGAGGGATAAATCACTGTCGTCACTTTCTCTTGTAAACACGTCTGTTTTTATGAGCATGATGGATTAGTTTTCGGGGTTTTTTTTTTTTAAGTATATCACCTTATGGATCATAGTAAAAACCTGAGCTGAAAATGGACTGAATGTAATCAGTTCAAAACTCCAGAAAAATACACGCTTTTTTCATTAAATGCAACAAAGACTAAACATTATCCATCAACACTGTCAACTGAGTGAACTGCTGCCTGAAAACACTTGTAGTATTAAAAAAAAAATACTATTTATTGTCTTTAACCATCACTCTGGAAAGAGTCCATAACAGAAAATACTGGAGTATTCATCAAATCTAATTCAATTCAATGAAGTTTCATTTTAGAAACAAAGCTTATATATCAAGAAATAGTTTTTTCGTTTTTGTTCTTCGTTTCTTTGCTTTTTTACAGCAACAAAGTTCTCAGTAAAGATTTTAAAACATGTAAAACGTTTGGCAAGCACAAAAAGCTTCACCTTAAGCGTAAAGCTAGAGGCATTTGGAGAGTTTGAGTACATTTGCAGGGATAATTATGTAACTTTGTTCATTCTAAGATTTATTTCTGGCATGGACAAGTCTGCATCAGTGCAGTGGCACAACAAAATCAAGAACTTACAGCCCACGCAGCACGACAATATACAATTACACAGAACTGAATACTGCAGTTGCACAACAGCTGCACACTGCTTAGTTACATTACACAGCCTTAAAACACCAAATAAAATAAAACTCTCTTGCATTAAACTTGGGATGAAACGTTGCTGTGATGCTGCCGTCAACCCCTCAATACTTGGTGGGTTGAACACAGTTCAGGTTTTATAAACTCACTGGAAAAACTGTACCCATTTTATAAAAGTTGCCCGCAAAATTACTATTTTGCTACCGAGATGAGAGATCACGTATTCAACCAAACGTAGGAACACAGCCAACCTGACTTATTAGCCATGAATTAATAAGGAGCTCCAACTCTTCAATAAAACGACAGATTTTACAGCTAAGATTTTACCAGCTGATGATGACTTTGATGCTGTGATATGAGCCCACTGCATCAGAAACTTCCATTTAAAGCCAAGAAACTCTGTACGTGAGGTTTGTGGATTTCGGTGGTGACTGATTTGTTAATAAAACAGAATATGTACAATACTTCAGTGAGTGATACAGACTGGTACGACATAAGATGCGACTTTGCATATTGAAGACAATTATCTGGTTTTGAAACGCACTGAATAAAAAGAGTTCAGACTGAGTTCAACTTTTACATTTATAACTGAAAATGAGTTATTTGTTGTTATAAAGTATTTCCAGGATGCTGGACATGAAGATCACACTGAGCTGTGAACAGATGAGCTGTAATGAAGTTACGTTGTGAAACCAGTAAAAACTCACAACTCTTTTATGACTTTAATAAGACTGATACCGAAGTCTGAGCTGAATCTGTTTTCAAACTCCTAATGAGTGTCTCCATAATGTCATTAAGGGTTAGGGCTGGGTACCGAACTTCGGTACTTTTATGGTACCGACCGAAATGCTTCGGTAGTACCAACTATCAAAATATGCCTCGTCTTCCGGTGCCAAGTTTCGGTGATTGGCTGTAACGTTACACGTGGTTGCGGCACGCA
>JAOXNZ010000044.1:23622401-23634782 GCA_028566095.1 Kryptolebias brasiliensis | reverse complement strand
AAAAAAAAAAAAAAAAAAAAAAAAAAAAAACGGAGGGAACTTGAAATCAAGCTTGGGAAACTGACAAAGATGTGTGGACTTTTATATTTGTGTATAAAATCGGGTGAGGTCTGCAAAGCTGGGGGGGAAATGTGATCTTTTTAGTCATTTTTAATGCCCATTTTCTGGGGAGCAATCAGGACCCAAAACCACTTGGAGTCCCTTTAAATGACAACAGTAAAGGTAGAACTGTAAAAAAAACAAATGACAACAACTAATTAATTAATCGCCGTGCTCACGTGACATTGCTAGAAAGCGTGACGTTGAACATGTGCACTTTAAAATGCTTTTTCCCCCCTTTTTTTGTTGTCTCGGCCTAATTAAGTGTAAGTTGGACAAAATATATTGCTGAAAGTGTTGAGACAAAAAGAAATAAATATATATTTTATTTGAAATTTCTTACCTAGTTGCATCATTTGTTCCTCGGAGTTCGCGCCACCACAGTTTTAAAGCTCTATAAAACCATATTTCATGCATGTTTTGCTGGGTTTAAAGACGTTTTTACAGCATTTTCCTGAACTTAAGGTTCAAGGTATGAAACATAAACAACGAATATCCTGAACTCTTATCGAATGGTGCAATTTGGAAAATTACTGGAGTACTTTTCAGATATATTGATACGCATCTTTGAAACGTGGGTACGCACTCGATGTAAACAAAGCACTCCGCTGAATCCACCGAGAACCGTGTGGAAGATTGAGTCACACGACTGATCTACGTTAAGCTGGAGGTAGTCTGTAAACAAATCTGGTGGAATCAGACAAGCGTTGAAAGACGTTTAGGTGGAAATATAATATATAATATAAGAGGGAATCAGCTGCTGAACGCAAAAGAAAAGAGAAAATTGCCAGACTTCTTTATCCCACACAGCTCTTCTTCATTGTTGACCTGTGTTTTAGTTGCTTTGGCTGTTTCTGTAGGTAAACAAACACATTTAGTAGTCTTCAGCCGTTCATAAAGTTCACTTACAAACGTTTAATTTGTCAATTTAACCATCGTTATGGGAAGAACACTGTGCAGATTTGAATTTTAATTTAATTTTTTTTTATCATACTGGGCTTCATGAACTTGTACCTTTGAGTCCAGGATTCGTTTCAATCGAACAATTCCTGAATCGTTGAGCAACTAGAGGACAAAGTGACAAAATGTTCTCCTGCGTTCTGCTGTAGCAACACGGTTATTTCAAAAGGCCACATTAGTCGTAGAACTTTTAAGTTTCGAGTAGTGTTTTATTTTGGTCCATTAACAGACTTAATTCCACACACTTTTAACGGGCTAAAACAGACCCACAGACTGAACATGAAGTACTTTAACCAGCTTGTCCAGATCAACTTAACTGAAACTAAGTTGAAATAACAATTATCAAATCAAATCAATTAGCAAAACCTAAATGAGCCGAACCAACACAGCAAAGACATGTTTAAGAGACCACAAAGTGAGTTGAACGACTTACATTTGATCCCAGTTCAAACTTGAGGCCAGCCCTTTGCTTGTATTCGTAAGTTGATTCAACCTGTTAGGTTTTGCAGTGCAGCCTTTTCTCACCTTCACACCTGTGGACACAGCTTGTTTACTGGACGTCCAGGGAGAGGAAGAGTTCCTGGATTGGAGTCATTTTTGAAAATGCAGAATAGATATTTTGGATTTTCAAATAGTAAAAATGGCCGCCGATTATTCCTCATTGTGCAACTTGAACCTGCCTCGGTGAGGCACATACCTGGAGTCTTTCCTGAACCCAGCATTTCCTGTTTGCACCACTGACATTGGATTTTTGAAGTTAAAACTACAGAGTTTAAAGTTGTTAGTACGGTTAGTATGAGCACAGCAGAAGGAGGCTTCCTCGAGCCAGCCTGTCTGAACTCAGACGTCTATGGAGGAGTTTGTCATCTTCCAAGAATTGGGAATAAATCGTTAATCAGGAGAGAAAAAAAAAAAAAAAAAAGGAAAATAAGTTTAAACACAAACACCGAGGTGATGACTTTAATTTTCTTTCTATCTTCCCAAACTGCTCGTTTATTATTTTCCTGCTGGCTGTTTCAGTCTGCTTTAAAAAAAAAAATAATAATAATAAAAAAAAGTCTCGAAACATTAAACCTGTTTGGGACGTTTTCCACTCAAGAAACGAGCTTCGGAGCAACTTATCTTCCGTCTCCAAACAGGCGGGCGACCGCGTTTCTGCCAGGCTACCCCCGGCCCCTCCCTCCGGAGCTGGTGCACGGTGATGATGGTGATGAAGAGGAGGGACAGATGAGAGTGGATGGAGTATCATCAGGCCGCGCGAGCTGCCTGTTTTCTTTTTTTTTTTCTTTTTTAACCTTCCTGCAATATTGATGCCGAACCTGATCCTATAAGCGCATCCTCTCCTCTTTCACCGTCAAGAGCCCCCCCCCCACACACACACACACACCACCCCCCTCCTCCTCCTCCTGCCAATAATTACAATTTTATACTGTAATTATTCCGCTCCTCTTAATTATTTAGGCCGCGGAGCTGAATGCAGCCTTTTGTCGGCGCTTATTTCGGGGGGGAAACGTGAGCTGAGGGCGGCTGCAGATCAGCAGCCAGGAGGTTTTAATTAGACATTTCGGAGGTAATTTTACTCGAGCTCTTTATTTCTCCCCGGCTGGCTCCAGACGAGCCGCGCTCCTTCATATGGAGCACACCTCGGACCCTGCTGCATTATTCAGCAGCACCGCTGGTTGTTTCTGTTGCTCTGCTTTGAATTTTGTTCATTTTTGCAGCCAAAAGCCTTCAGCTCCAGCAGCTGCCGAAAGTGACCTTTGAAGCAGCTTTTGCTCCGCTTTATCTGCTTGTATTGTTTGTCCTTCAGTTGGTCGTGTTTAAATGTAATATTAAGGTCGTTTCTCTACTTTTTGTTTTTTATTCTTGTATTTCCTCCCCCCCCCACTCATTTTAAACCTGTCCTCTTTGACTCTAAATTATTGCTCTTCAAAGGTTAAAGTTATGATCAACTTTTTTTTTGTTCCAGCTGATTATAAGGTTTTTGTGAGTTTGTGTCTGTCTGTTAGCAAAATATCTCATGAAGAACTGGACGGATTTTCATGAAACTTGCACCAAGTAATCACTGGACACGCACGTGCAGCTGATTACCTTTTGGAGTCAACCCGATTCAAGATGGCTGCCACAACCAGCTGAACTGAAAAACCACTAAAATGGCTATAACTCAGTTAATTTGACAGGTTTTGTCCTGATATTTGGTGTGAGGGTAGCTGAGCGTGAGCTCTAGCAAGCGCTAAAGACAGCACCGGATTTCTGTCTACAATTTTGACATAATCTGTCTGTTAGCAAAATATCTCACGAACCAGTGGATGGATTTTAATAAAACTTTCAGGAAATATTCACTGAACGCACCTCTACAACTCATTAACTTTCGAAGTAAATCCAATTCAAGACAAAAATGGCCCCAACGCAGCCAACTTCACCGAAAATCGAGCTAAAATTTGGCGTGGTGGTAGCTGAGTGTCCTCCACAACACGTACTCCGAAGGCCAACACATCGAACAAGATCTGTTGAGATTGTGCAAAACTTTATTTTAACTCTGTTTATTATAACTCTATATATATATAATTAATTATCTCTGGCAATGTGGCAGGCGATAGGCATCCTTTCATTTATTTTGTTTAATTTATTGCCTCATCCGGATCTATATCTATCTATCTATATCTATATAAAATGTAGTTATGTAAAGAGGATAAATGGAGCCTGTCCAGCTCAAGCAGGACAGGCGTAATAAGAGCAGCGATTGGAGCCAAATGTTTTCTAATTACCAGTTGTATCAGCACCCTATAAAAGCTTGACCCCTATAAATCCCATTTTAGAGCCCAATCAATCCTCCTACCGGACCAAAGGGGCCTATTGATCCCTCACTGCTCGAATCTCTTAAATGCTTCCCCCCCCCCCTACTNNNNGGTTCCACTTAAAAGAGCATTTCGATTGCACTTTTTTTTTTTTTTTTTTTTTTATTGGAGGAGAGATTCCGCCGAGAGGGAAAGCGATGGCTCGAAAATGAAGCGGTGACATTTTAATTACAGGACATTGATAAAGGGATCTGGGTAATGGCTGCGTACAAGGGGGCCCGGACACTCACTGTCCCGCGCTAATCAAGTCCGACTGGACAGGACAGCACAAGACAGAAAAAAAAAATAAAATAAAAAAAAATCATCTAAGCACGAGACGCAGCTCAGTGGTGGGCATTTGGGAATATGTCGGTCCCGGACGGCCAGGAATGAAGACGCATCTCCAAACAAAGCGCGTCAATATCCCAGAGAGACCCCCCCACCACCACCTCCTCCTCCTCCTCCTCATCCTCCTCCCCCAGACGTATTATCACCATAGGTCACAGGAAGCGCAGCCATGGATCATCTGATGCCACAGTCTCCACGTGACACAAAGTGTTTGTGACAGACACGCGCTGCAGGCTGCGGCTGGCCCCGAACCAGTTCACCTGATCACTCCACACACACACCTTTCAGACCCGTCTCGTTTCTTAGTCAGGGAGTTTCTCTGAGGGTTTCTTGTGCAAAAATCACAGAGTTCTTCATGTTTTGGCGCAAAAAAAAAAATCCCCCAAAAACAACAACAAAAAAAAGCTTTTATTTTGTATAATAAAAAGCTCACGACTCCATGTGGACGGATGGAAAGTTTAACTTTCTAAGTTTTGTCAGATTTGACTGAAACTCAGAGGGTCTGTCCCAGAAGTCCAAGTCAGATTAACTTCAGTTCGGTTAGGTTAAGGTCCAGTTTGTTCCAATTCAATTTCATTTGGTTCAGTTTAGTTAAATTTGTATCATATTTTCTGGTGCAATTCCGTTCAGTTCAGTTCAGTTTAGTTCAATTCATTTCAGTTGTGCTCTGTTCAAATCAGCTTGCTTATTTTAATTTTACCCCAATTTATTTTTATTTAATTCAGTTCCGTTTAGGTCATTTCGCTGCAGTTCAATTAATTTCAGTTCACTTCAGTTCGATTTCATTCCATAAATTCAATTCAATTTGATTTGATTCAGTAGAGTTCAGTTCAGTTACATTCAAATCAGTTTATTTTAGTTCAGTTCAATTTGATTCATTTCAGTTTAATACAACACAATTTAGGTAAATTCAATGAAGCCATCTTGAAAACGTTCGCTGTGCTTTCTCCCTGTAGGCCAATGTGTAAATCTTCTCTTCTGCTAAGTTTTAGAAGAATTATTTATTTATTTCTATTAACTCAAACCGTTTTTAAAAACCCAAGGAACAAGTGAAAAGCTCCGGCCTGGTTTTAAACCCCAGCTCCTCTCCTGTTGTTGACGTTACCTGCTGACTCAGGTAATGTGTCATCTGATAACGCTGTTGGAGCTGCTGCGGCCGCATGAGAAAGTCTTGACTTGAACCGGCCGTGGGACGACGTCAGACTTGGTTCAGATCCTCCATTTTTCCGTTCCCGTACAGAGAAGCCTCCCGTCTGCAGCTGCCATCAAACAAACACAACCTGAACTTCACGTGTGGAAGACGTGTGTTCAGATGTGAAAATCTGTTGAATAAACCAAAGGCCTAGAAGGAATGCATATCGCCCATCAGAGTTTTGCCATTTTAGTCAAAACTGGCACAATCTATCAGAGCACGTGTTGTGAATGACTCTCAGCTACTACCACCTTAAATGTTAGCCCAATATCTGTAAAAATGACCAAGTCGCAGCCATTTTAGCCTTGGCTAAAAACAGTTAGCTGTGGCGGCCATCTTAAATTGAACTGACTCCAAAGGTTGTACATGCAATGGTTACTTTCTGAGAGGTTCATTAAAACCCATCTGATGGTTCATGAGATATTTTGCTGACAGACAGCCAAAAGAATAAGACTAAATGCAATAAGATCAAAAACTGACCGGGTGAGTTTAAGGATTGACCAAGTGCGCTTTATTCAACCAGAGAAGAAGAATCTGTGCAGACTAATAGGTAAATCGGGCCCAATGTGTTTCTGAATATGTGATTCTTATTAAACATATCAAACTTAATCCGGGAAAAGCTGTAAATCGCCGAGGTCAGAGTTCATCCTGCAGAGAGCAGACACGTTTGGTTCAAGCTTCACTGCAGCTGTATTTCAGTCTGGACCAAAACAAATGACATCAAATTCTTAATTGTTCATAAAAAATGAAATACCACTTTAAAAAACCCCATGAACGACATTGACTTCACACCCATTAAAACTGACTTTAAATGTTTTTTTAGCTTCGCAGACTTTTATCTGAAGACAATTCCATCGACCTCATTCAGCGTTAATTTATCAACACTTAAAGACCTCAACGCACTTGAATGTTTTTGTGTTTAGTGATTGCCTGACTAGTCTTAACGCACGTGTGGGATTTATTTTAAAAAAAAAAAACGGTTTCCATTTTGCATTCGGAACACTGTTAATTCATCTTTGTACTTCATTCAGGCGGTCACGAGGAAAACAAAGAACATTCGGTGAAATCTTTCAACTTCGAGCTGATGAGTCTGAGGTGAAAACTCTCCTGTGAGTGGGTTGATGTTTTTACCTTCACTCCTTCAACAGACTCAATGCGCTTCTTATTTTGGAGTTAATGAAGTTAAATGTCGAGAGGAGAGATTTGGGTTGTGACTTGCGCACGGGCACATAATGGCTCTTTTCCATTGAGGCTTTTAAAGTGGAGGGACAAAGAAAACCCCACTCGTCCTTCGCGCTTTGGGAAGAAAAACACGGCCTGATTTAAAGACAACGGGTCTCTTGTCTCTGCACCTTGAACTGCTTCTCACAGGTTAAAGCAACAAATTATTAACCGGGAATAAAGCAGATGTCAATTAAAGGTCGACTGAGATTAATTATGAAATGCAAATTACTACTGAACTCAGGCGAAGTGCTTACAGGTTTGTGTCACTCGACAACTAAGTGACTGAATGTCAACATATTAAAGAAGAAACAGTCTCGTGTAAAAAAGAAAGAAAAAAAAATCATCTTTCAGGCCACGCGGAGCTGAACCGCAGGACAGGCTTGACTAAAACTCTCAGAGTTGACCCGTGCATTGTGTAGCGCTCAGAGTGTGCTCTCTACAACAAAGTTAGACCCTTTTCTTGTTTTGTTTTTTTTTAAGCTGGCTGTTAGCGGCCATCTTAAATCAGCTGATTACTTTCTAAACGTTTAATTAAAATTGAACCAATGGCTCATGGGATGTTTTGCTAACACGACAGACGGGCAAAAACAATATTGCTCACTTTTTGCCCTTTGGCAGCGGAGAATATGACGTTTTTCCTTCTAAACAAAAGAGTCTTGCAAAATATTTAGTTAAAAATGCAGGGCACATTTGAGGACGAAAGCTTTAAAATCACTAAAATGAAATTAGTACTCGTCTACAGAGGAATCTAAAACATCTGGAGGTAAAGCGAAAAAGTCACCTAAAAAGTCAGAGTTGTGCTTTGCTTTCTCCTCCAAATCAAATGAAAATCTAAACTGAGGAGGCGGGAAACAGACTGTTTTAAAGATGAAGTGATACAATAAAATGTCAAACCAAAATAACAGTTTAAATACACTTTATTTAATAAGGTTGGAATATGTTGTTATTCATTTTATGTGCTGTTCTCACATTATACACCTTTTAAACAACACGTTCTTAGATTTTTATAAATAAAAGCCTTTATTTTTTTTTTTTAGTTCTTTAGAGCTGCAGATGTCACTGGCTACACGCACTGCCTCTCAGCTCTTCACATTTGCCTCAGTTATGATAAAATCCATATAATTCACTATTTGGCTACTCTTTGGTGTTGCTTGCACTGAAATTAGGTTTTGACTTTTTTTTTTGTACAGAACGCAACTTTTCTGTCTGAAGGACTTTTCAATTCTAATGTAATAGAAAATAGACAAAAAGTTATGGTTTATATGATGAAGTTATGGCCTAAAATGTTGAAAGTTTTTTTCTTTTTTTCATTTGTAGTGGTAACTCCAAAGTGCTGGAGGAAAACCATCAGAGGACATCTGCTTAGTCACCAAATTATACTTAAACTGATTTAAAGTCTGGTTTTTCTTCAACAGATCAGTACATTTTTATCTAAGTGAGCTTAAAAAAGATGTGAATATGTGGTTTTGTTGCCGCTTCTGACTCCCTGGTTTCCCTGGTTTTGTGAAGTTCAATTTAAGGTTTTCATGTTGGTTTCCACAGACCTACTGAGACAAATGGCTCCATTAGAGTACATTTCAGAAACAAGGTGGTGTGTAGCTCTGCTGTATTTCACACATGAAGGTCAGGGAGGGCAATCTCAACATCATGGCAGCAGGAAGAAGAGCTCCACTAGTGGGACAGCGACAAAAACAAAGGAGCAGCCGTGTGATGAGTGATTGTGTCCAGTCAGTGTACAGAAATGTAAGACTGGTCAGCATGAACCCTCGTGCAGGCAAAAAGAACAAAAGGGTCCTCGGTCTTGAACCAAAGGGGTTTTCCTGGATCCATTGATTCTGGTACAAAAACATTGCTTTTTTTTTTTTGGCAAACATCTGTCGATGACTTCAACTTGCTGAGGTAATAAATAACAACACTGAAAAACCAGGCACAGATAATGGGCAGTTACTCACAGGAGAAAACCTTGACATTCACTTGAGGGCTGTCATCAGCAAAGCACAACCATGACAGCCTTTTGCAGTCTTGAGAGAAAGCCGTTTATCGTCTCTGATCCTTCGAATTGGGATCGTTTGCTTCCTCGGGCAGGTGGTGTCCGCAGCCTTTCAGGATTGTCCTGAAAGCCACGGCGAAGCATCTGCTGCAGGAGATGCCTCAAGCTCAGCTGGGACTGTACAAAGATTAATACTCTCAAAGGATACACGCTACTCCATGTCATGTAGCAGAAGTGACGTGAAATCAACAAATTCTCACACAAAATATGTAACAACCAGTGATTTTTTTTTTTTTTGGTCTCCATTCCACTTGTGCCATGCTTGTGGACATTCCCAACCCTAAAGGTTTTCACAAGTGTTCACAGGTTTGGAGTCAAACATCCGGGTCTATCACGACTGGATGAGAGGAGGAAATCAGATGAGTCATTGAGTCTGTTGAGCTCGTCTCTCTTCCAGACAGCGACAAACCCACATCGACACCACCTCGGCATTCCCATCATTATACTGGACTATGAAGGAATGATCCTGCCAAACAAACGACAAAAAAAAAAAAAAAAAAGCACATGAGAAGTTAATTATGCCTATTTAGGAAAAAATGACAAAGTAAGAAATGTGCATTCTCCAGAACAGACCAGGAGCTAAAAATACTCAGAACTGGGCTGAACAAAGACAGAAAAAATGATGAAATAAAATGCTGAAACTGACTTGACCATGATCCTTTTGTTTCCATTTCAATCCAAAACCCCCCAGAGGGGGAAAAAAAAACAAACAAGTACAGCAATTACATACAAAAAAGGCGTTATCAGATTCACTTTCAATCTGAAATTACGTTCTAGACTATAAGAAATATGTGCTCACATCAATCTTACTCATTATATAACCTCCAGGATGACTGGTACATAGTAAAATAAACTTAAAGTAGATTAAAAAAAATAAAAGTAATGAGCCTTCTCGTAAAAACAGAAAAATCAAACAGCTATTCAATTACTTTCATCCACTCTGCATGATTATTTTTATTATCAAACAGATTGGAGCCACAAAGATTATTATACCTTTGTGTAAAGTGCATGAATTGGTATCACTCGTTTATTTTAAACCATAAGTCACAAAGTGCTGATAAAATACAAATAAACTAAACAGGAACGTCATTAAACCCTGTTAAATATTAATGTTCAACAGATTTAAAGTGATGGCTTTTCAAATGAACATCTTGCGTTTAATGACCTATGGGAGAAATAAAAAAAAGGTGGCAGTGATTCTGATTTCTTTTTTCACAGTTAAAAACAGGGAGTTATGCTGTTTTCATTAGTTGAGCAAATAAATCAAAACTTTGTTTCATCTGGTGATTGGCGGCTCGTAAAGTCAGTTGAACAGCGACGGCGTCGGCTTGCCGTGGGACTGGAACGGAGACGTCACGTGCGATATCTCACTACGAATAACCAGCCTCCTCCCAACTGCCTCCCAGAGCAGAGACAGGGGGTCACAGAGGTCACACGGGGGTCGCGGATGAAAGGGGACGAGGCTGGAAATGAGACAAATCAACTAAAGCCAACAGGAACTTTATTTGAGGTGTCTAGATGTCCAATTAGATGAGCAGCACTGGGACCAGACCGTTTAAATGAGCTTGTCAACCCTCATTTCAAACATAGCGGTCCTCATAAAGATATCATCTCTGTTGTTCAACAGTTCACAAAGGAGATCAGCCACATTTATAGGACTGAGACTATTCTTTGGCCATGCTATTCCAAACAGAACTTCAGAAATACCTCGTCCAATCCGATATGACAGCGTAAATGCTGCACAAAACATTCCTAGTCTCCAGAGGATGAACAAGTTTTACTGCGGTGATAGAAAGCTGAGACTTATTCTTTTCAATAGAAAATCTAAATAATAATTTGGTGGATCGAGTAAAGACTATATATTATTTTACCAATAATAATGCATATTAAATTGCATTTTTCAATATTCTTATTTCATACTGATGCTGTGTACAGGTAGTGTGGGATTTGCAGGTATTTAAAACACTGTAATAGCAGCTTTTATTGTGGAGGGGATGGGCTAAGTTTCAGGACAAAAGGCCTGGTTGCCCATCAGTTTTTGTTGTGGCTCGTCTAAAGTTAAAAGACCAAATTCAAGTGTGTGCAGGTTCCTTCTTACAAACCCAACATATCAACCCAACAGTAACACAGCAGGACAAACAAAAGGAAAATGCTACATATCAGATAAGAAGCGTCTGAGCAAGTGTGCTCCTGGACCAACAGGGTTTCCACAACTGCTTCTGTAGCTCAAGCAAGGCTCTGTTTGGAAATCCAGGCATTTCGGCCAGACAAATACCCTTGGTTCAGACAGGAACGACTCTGGTTCATAAAAATCTCACAGTGACAAGTGAGGGGAAACGTGACACATTTTTAAGAAGTTCACTAAGTCACTATTTTGTCAGGCTACAACAGTTTGGAAAAACCTACAGAAATCTTAAGGAGATTCTGCTTGTTTGAGGATACAATGGTTTTGCTTAGTATGCAGGTGAAAATTTTGTTACAAACTTAATGCTAAATAAAAGGCAAATAGTTCATTATTACCATAATAACATCCAAATAAGTTATATAAAAAAAGAAAAGCCTGGACAAGTTCCTTTTTATGGTTAGTTTAGAAGAACAGCCCCAGTCTGCAGGTCTGTAAGTCACAAGCAAACACGCAAATATATCAGCTGCACTTCTTATATTAGTTTTATTCAAACTAGAGCTACAAAAGTGACTGATGTGAACAGCGTTCTTATGAACTTTGGAGTCATTAAGTATCCTTCAGCAACAAACAAACAGACTCAGACAAAGTAAGATTCATTAAGTAGGACACACTGATGGTGATGTTCCACTTCTCTCCCTCCTGAGAACCTTTTGGTCTATTTATGATCACAGCTGAAAATCTGTTTAAACAAGAAAAAAAAAATTGACATTAAGAGTAATAAATGTAATTTGATTAGGTAGCTGTTTGCCTTCTGTTTTTTTACACATCGTGTAACTTTCAACAAAGAACTTGAAATCATCACACAACTTTCATATAAAAAAGAAAATGGTCACACATTCCAGTGTGAACCAACTGTACGGTCTGCTCAGGACTGGTTACGAGCCCCCATCAATCCTTTTGCCCTTCTAATGGGCAGCTAGGGTTAACACAGTCTGAGGTTAATTACTGTCATATCAGTGCAAGCGTGTGTGTCAGTAGTATTAGACACACACACTGCAGAGGCTGCTGGGGGACCCTATGAGGTGGACACTCATCTCATCAATCATTCTTCTTTGTCTTTGCAGTGAAGAAGTGATACAAAAATAAAGTGGGAAGTCCTGAGTGATGGCTTTGAATTTAAGTTCTACAACCTCTGCACTAAATATGAACCTCAACAGGCCACAGACACCCTGCTGGAGCCTGACCAGCAAACAGACACAAAGGCAAAAACTCTGCTGGGTGGAGGCTGTAGCTTTCAGGGGACAGGTTTGATCAACAGCTTCTTCAGTCCATGGGGTTCTGAACCAACCACGTGCTAATTTGTGAAACACACTCCATATACATTAAGAAGCAAGGTAAAGCTGTGTGTTTATCTAGGAATCTAGCTTGTACTGAAGCAAACTGGAAAATTTCAATCCATTTACTAGGAACGGGTGGAACAGCGGCGTAGTGGTTAGAGCTGTCGCCTCCCAGCAAGAAGGTTGCAGGTTCGAAACCCGGCCTGGGT
>JAOXNZ010000044.1:23611962-23622301 GCA_028566095.1 Kryptolebias brasiliensis | reverse complement strand
ACTGCTGGAGATAGGCACCGGCTGCCTGCGACCCGGAATGGAGAAGCGGCTAAAGAAAATGGATGGATGGATGGATCTACTAGGAACGCCAAATGTTAGATTGGGGTCCTGATGAAGGCATTTCTTTTGACTGATCAGTGCTAGGGTCACTAGATACACCTCAGCTCTTGACATGTGTTCTTTTCAATCTGCCCTATAAGGAGTTGTTGGAGGAGTATGCCAACATGTAAACGATGCGTGTGTGTGTGTGTGTGGGGGGGGGGGTCCTAAAGATTCTTGTTACACTTTGCAGTTTAGAACTTCATGAGGTAGAAAACTAATTTCAGGAACAAAGTGATTTCAAAATGCTGACTTTAAATTTCCAAACTATCAAATCTAGCATCTGTGGGTTGTGCTGGACCAATACAGGAAGTCAAGGCACTTTAAGGCAATCCTATTCAGTATTAATGTTGTGCTGCTGTAGTTGGTTGGTGTAAACTCTCAGAAGTAATGTCATCATGGGCAGACCAAACTTACTGCATGTTAGGAATGGATACGCAAGTAAACATTTGAAATATTAAGCATTTTCTAAAAGCACGGTATTAACCAGCAAGCTGCAGATTTTGTTTCAAATAATTTAAGATGTTTATTTTATGCTTTTAATGAATATCTCCAGTTTGGTGGAGAGAAAAGAGGGAGGAGATAGAGTGGCGATATCGTCCCATAAAGGCCCTGGTTTAGAATCTAATTTTAAAAAGGAGACTTGCTCTCAACATGGTGAGTGATGAGGTGCATATTTTTACATTTTATTTTTTTCAGATAGGTTACTAAATTATGTGGCTAAACTATTCTTAAGCTCCCACCTCTCTTTAAAACAGGTAGCCAACCACTGCTGTGTTTCCTCCCCAGTTTTTGCAGATCAAGCTACTTAGAAAAATACCACATTTCTTCCAGAATATTTGGCAACCAGGGAGCAAACCAGTAAATAAAACTGAGACAAAACTAACTAAACCCTAGAAATATCTGTTTGTATTTAACAATAACATTTGCTTAAGAATAAAGGTAAAAAAAAAGTCAAAGGTTTTAATTCTATCAACCTGTTGTGATATGGATTATAAGGTCTCTTTGCCGAATGTTTCTTCTTGGCTGATGACGCAGAAATATAATGTCTGGATAATAAACCTGTTGAAGCAATTCAGTTAAAACCTTTCAAGTAAAGATGGCGACAATATAACGACTCAGAGGATGTCTCTAAACACAAACGTCATCTAAAAACAAAAAAAAAAACCTAAACAAGCAACAATTCAAGCAACTTAAATTGGTCTGAAACCTTTAATAGAATAGCTGTGAATACACAGTGAATAAGTACTTTTTGGTTTAGGTGACTCAAGGTGTTTGACTTTCTGCTGTAGCGATACACGGACGGAGGTGAGATGGGAAAAGGACTCATTTCAAAGTTACATTAATCACCGACCTGGCATATCAAACTGGGATAATCACCTGCAAACTGCTCTGCTCAAATAGAAATGGCCTAAACCCAGGGGAAATTCTACCTAACACTTTAATTGTTTGAAGCCTTTGAAGGCTCTGTTTAATCCAAGATTAATTTATGCGATTTTAAATAACTTTATGTATGATTAATACGCTGTGATGAAATTAAACGGAGTTGCAGGCAATTATAATGAGGAAGTGGTCATCACCCCATTAGAACAGTGTCACCGAAAACATGGTGTGTGTGTGTGTGTGAGAAACCGAGAGAAGGGTGAAAAGGTAGAATAACTAGGTCTTTACAGATTTGCATGCTAATCACTTGATCCCACTAGAAACTTGCTGCACTGGAAGGTGAACACACAGCAGAGACCCAGCTTGGTTCCCATCAAATGTACCAAAACCTCTCTTACATTTCCTCTCTATAACTAAGAATTCACAGATCTACAGCCACAAAAAATCTTCTTTTCCAGACAACAAATAAAAGATATTTAAATTTTCCTTCCCAACTTGTCTCTTTAAGTGACAGTCAGGCCTACTTTCTGTCACACATGGTATCGTTTTATCAAGCTTCTACTTCCGCAAGCTGGAACAGTCATGCTTTTAAAATGAATTACTGGAAAAGCTGGAGAACTTGAATCTATCGAAATTTACCAACCAATCTGGGTCTACATACAAATTTTTTTGGGTCCAGATCTGGACCAGGGTTCACGATTTTACACAATATGTTATATTTAAACCAGTAAAAAAATCTTCTGAGTTGTAGTTAACAAAACTTAATAATGCATTTGACAAAAACTTAATGGCCAGTTATTGACGAAACAACAACAGACTGTCTCCAGGCATCCAATTCAACCCTCACTTATTGAATTTCTGCAGGTTAGCAAATAGTTATGTACTAATATAGTGGAGAACAACATGTAAGAATTTATTATATTAGATAAAACTAGGCAGAGTTTAATTTCAATCCACAACCCAACAAAACCATCAAATTAAGGCTGATTGCTGTTTTAACAATAGTCCGTAAACTGTTTGTTTATTAAAAATACAAGATCTCAGATCAATTTCTGGGTCCTTTCGCTTCAGACAAGAGCTTAAAATGACAAGAGCTGTTGGAAGACCAAAATGCGGTCCAAAGTGTCAATAGGGTTTACATCAGTGAAGACCCAGGAGTATAGTGTGAAAACAATCTGGTAGTGAAGGCGCTGACAGAAACGTTTGAGGTGGAGATGACACCAGTGATTTGGCACAATTCTTCCATGAGGTGCAATGACAAAAGACACATGAGAAAATCCTTTTTGCACATGTATCCATGTAAACTGTGAGACACAAACTCCCTGGACAATGAAAAAAAAGACACAAGTACCACTGAAAATAATAAACGCCATTAAAAAAGATAAAGCCACAGCAAGTAGTTAACTTTTTAGAGTTATCAGAAACAAAATAAAAAAGTAACAGTAAAGAGGGTGCACTTTTGTGAACAAACTAAACCAATTAAGAATTTTAACAACAGGATTCAGTTACATCGTTTGTGATTTGAGAGATACAGCATCACTTCATATTAACTAGGCACAGTTAGTTAACAGAAATTAAGTGTTTTTTTAAACTAAGTGCTCAAAACTTAATGGCACTCAGTTTGTATAAATGTGTTTGTCCATGTTAAAGGTCGATTTGGAGACAAGAGGGGGTTCTTTTGTGAAAAACCGAGGGGCTCATCTGGTGTCTCTGGGGTTGAAAGGGGCTATGAAATTTGAGTGTGTATGTGTGCACGTATACATGCACACCAATGAATAGGCAAGCAGAATAGGAGGGCTGCATTGACAAGGGTGCTAAAAGGCTGCGCGAAAGCAGCTGGCCAAGAAACAAGGGATGACGAGGAAAAAAAGAGGGAGGGGGCAAAAAAAAAAATTAGATGTCTATCAAATCACAAACACTCAGCATAAGAGCTGAAGGATAAATATTGTTTGCTTTGTCTATTCTTGGACACAAATACATAAAATAATGTACTTGGTCAACAAAAGAAAACAGAAGGACGAAAATGTCCAAGAATTTTTGCACTACAGCTTATCAAAAAAGCTAGTAGGTGAATCATAAACAAGACAAAACTACAAACAACTGCTTTTCTTGATTAGGTTCAGATCAAATGGCAATTACCAGAGCTCAGATCACATCAACATGCCCACCGTTTCTGCTTTACTATAACTGGTAGATTATAGACAGATTAACTTTACTTTCTGAGTATTACTATAAAGTAAACTAACAGGTAGATCACAGTGGTGCGCTTTTTAAAAAGCTTAGAAAAGTGAATGAAATCTATACAATCCTCAAAGAAATGCATATCTGCCACCGCCTTGCGTGCCAAAGGTTTAAACAAAGATGTACAATCCTGTTGGTGCTTGGAGTATGTGTTAGGAATGACACTCAGCTACTAGCACACCAAATCTTAGCTGAATATCTGTAAAAATGACAGGGTTATAGTCATTTTTGTGTTTGCTAAGGTTAGTTGGTTGTGGCGGACATCTTGAATTGGGCCAACTCCAAAACGTAATCAGTTGTAGATGTACAATGATTACTTTCTGAGAGTTTCATTAAAATCTGTCCTTTGGTTTCTGAGATACTTTGCTAACAGACAGACATAAACACACACAATTACTCAATCGCCTGCCCTTCATGGTGGCGAGTGATAACTATTATGTTAACAAATAATCGTTTCACTACAAAATGACTAAAAAACTACTAAAACTACATCCAGATTTAACAAATTTAGGAAAATATCTACATCTATAAAACAATTTGCAAGGCTTTAAAATGCAAAATCATGAAAAAGGTGAATTATTCAATAAACTCTGAAAATAAAGTTTTCAAGTGCTCCTTTAGAGCTTTTGTGATCTGGTTCCTGAATCCTTGATCCTAGGTACAAATAATACTAACATGACAGCGTTTTATTCTGTCTTCTGTATTTGGTCTCCATTCCAATCACCGAACTGCAGGGACTCCATCAAACAATTGCCTTCCAAAGAACAAATAAAAGGATATAATCCCAGTGACAATAATGATGTCGATAAAAGCTTTTCCAGTGATTAGGAAAACCACAAGCTGAAACTAGATGAACAAACTACAGCAGCTAGGTGAGTGTACACGGTCATAAAATAACATTATTTGTTCAGAGTCTACACTATTGTGTAATTTTCTGCATTGTTCTCCATAGATTAAAAAAAAAAAAAAAAAAGTGGTGTCCCTTTCTGTGCAACACAGAGAGGAGAATGGGAAAGCAGTGGCTTGGTGCATTAACATACAGATAGAATAGGAAAAGAGTTTTAATGTACTCAGGAGGCTGGGGGAATAGAGATGTAGTATGAGAGGTGGGGAGGAAAGGGGCAACGAGGAAGAGGAGAGAAAAAGACAATCAGCAGGCTGGTGACACAAAGGCAGGTATCCATGACCTTATATCTTGATTCATCATGCAAAAAAAAAAAAAAAAAAAAAGAAAGGCCCACAGCAGACAAAAACATAAAAAATGAGTAAGGGGAAGACGAGGTGGTAGAGGGGAAGAGGGAGTCAAAAATGGAGAGCACTGGAAAGAAATTTGGAAAACAGCTCATGGATCAAAACTGATATAAATAAGTAAGTCACACTAAGAACATGGAGGAGAGAAGATGAAAACGCTAGAAACAAAGCTACAGTGACCTGACCCAAAATACCTGAAAACTTAAACAAAAGCAACAAAGGCATCAACTTTTAGTGATGCCGTATTAAAGTTAAACTAAAGCTGAAGCTTCCAAAAAAAGCTCAATGTTTCACAGCACTGATGAACTGACCCACACTCTGTAAGCAACAAAGACAAAGATTGGCTGTCAAAGATAGGCTGGTTAACAGTGAAAAACCCAACTAGTACTACTTCATATACTATATATGTGAACTTGACATCCATGAAGTGCCAGCTTGTGGTCTTTTTACAGAGAAGACCTATGACTCCACGCAAAAGTCATTATCAAGATCTCACTGCAACTGTAAATTATACAGACACGTTCAAAATGACCCGCACAAGTAGCCACCGTGTGTGTACAAAACCTGACAGAACTAACAGTACGGCACAGTTTGCTGTGTATGATTGCAGACCAGTTTTTTTAAAACAACCCACAATGAACACATTAGCATCAGAACTGGACCAGCAAGAAACAAGGTCTGCTGAATAACATTTTCTTTTATATCATGAGGATGGCTGAGTTTCTATGAGATTCTTTTGGGAAAACATCGCAGCAGAAGGCAAACCTGTGAGAGATAAGATCCTAATATTTATGTTGATGGTACTTTGACACTTAATATCCACCTAATTGTCTTTATTAATGAAAAAGTAGGTATCCATAGTTAAAAACTAATTTGAGGATGTAATCAGTTAGGCCACATGTTTAAATGAATTACACTGTTCACAGGTAAATGGCAATCAAATTGTGTGGAGAGTCACACCTCGACAGTTCCAATAATATAAACGTAAAAGGCACCCAAAAAGATGTGTGGGGTGGGACATTTTAACGAGTACGAGAGAAAAGGATGCAGAGAAAAGTACAGACAACTTTGGAAACACCCACATTCATATAGAGAAAAAAGCCAAAGTCAGAAGGGGCATGCAAATAAAAACAGACGTTTTGTTTGAATGAAGATAAATGTTCAGAAGAGCAAATAAAAAAATAAACTTCAGCCTGTTCTCCAACATTCTCCTTCACTCCTCCTTCTTAGTGTTAAGGCTGAGAACACGCAATCTGTTAGCAGCTCTGCATTTACACCCTTCAGCACTCTGTCCCCACAAGACTAACCTTCACCCCTCATGTCTCTGCAGACCTAAACGCTGCTGTCACCGGCCCTAACACAGTATCCTGACGGTGTTGCAACTCTTAAAAGGCAGTTTGTGTAAGCGTCTGGTCTTGTGTGCTAATGCTAGAAGTGAGAAAACTGTCAATTTCACACCGGAGGCTTGTGGCCTGTCTTATATAACGGTCAGACAAGACAGAAAGAGCTGAAATGCGGTGAAGTCACTTTTTAATGTATAAAACCATCTCATGGTTTTATACATTAAAGAAGAGTGGTAGTGGACATAATCTTCAGCTATGGTGTTTGAATACTGTTCAACTTTTAGCTGTTTTAAGTTCACTATGTTTGATGTATAATTTGCATATGTACAAAAAAAAAAGGTTTGGGAGTAAAAAGAGTTTCTTTGCAAAAGATCTGAAAATGTTAGACAGTTCAAAGGTCTGAGTCCAACTTTCTGTGACTCATTTAAAATTAAAATTTGGTTTCTCTGTGAAGACTGCCTCAGCTGTAGAGCTCCAAAAAGGGCTGGGTTTAGTCATCTCTGTCCCCAAAGTCCTATTGTTTTCTATTGGGATTCTTTCCACAGTTTTATGCTAATTTTGTCCGAGTAGGACAATGTAGCACTATCAAAAGACATAGCAAACATTTCATGATCAAGCAACATGTTTTATTGTTCATACTATGTGAAAGTTTTTCTTTTTCAAAGTTGTGGGGCATTAACAGCACAATAAAAGGGGTGCTTCAATGCTTTTGCATTGCCACCCTTAATTAGAAAGACGCTAAAATGATAAGCCTATTAATCTTTCTGTAACTCAAAAATCATTATGCTAACTTTGACTTGTTAAAACATCCCGCTTCCAATTTGTCAAAATTGTACAAGGTTATGAAACTTAATTTTGTAAACCCGAATGATCCGACTCCTGTACAACTTGGCGTGGCTCATTCAGGTTGGCTCCTGAACAGTGAATTGAATGAATTTCTCCTGAAGAGGGTCTCAATCCTGCCTCAAGGTTTTTCCCGCTGACCTCCATGACATCTTTTATTGGAAGCAAAAAGTTCATTACTGTTGTTTCCACACAGAAACGTGGACTTGGAGAGTCCTTGACCCAAAACACCTCAATCACTGTGGGAAGTACAACTGCATATTCCAAAAGCTCCAGAAATAATACAATTATGTTTAATTGAAAAGTCCTAATGCTATGCATGAATGTGAACACCATCTGTACACATTTATTAAAAATATATATTTTTTTGTGGTCCTTAGAAAACGCTTTAATGGAAAGCTCAGTTTAACTTACCATGAGGTTATTAGGTGCCGGTCTCTCCTTGGGGTTCTTCCGCATACTGCAAAAAAAAGGAGAGAAGTACAAGCAGATTTTATCCAACTATTATTTGCCGTGTTTCTAAGAGCACAAGAGGTGTTTTTGTTTTTGTGCATACTTTCCATTTATAAATTAATACATTAAAGGAGACTTGACGCAAAAGCCTTCATGCCACAGAAACTGCAAAAAAGACTGAACACTCATACAAGACAGTTAATTTATTTCGGATAATTAGAAATTTTGGGTGCGCGTCCTCCATTTTGTGCCTACATATGCGGACCTGCACTGGGGCCTGCATGCAGCTCGTTGTGAAACAGGTTCATGCATCACAATGAAAGGGCCGTGAACTTCTAAGAATAGTCCGACAGTGACGTACCAACCCTGCGCCAAAGCAGGACAGAGCACCTGTGCTCAGTGCGTCCTGTGAGAGAAGTGTCCTGTTTGAGTAAATACAGCAGCCATGGGGGACAAACAACAGCTGGCATGGCCTGCTGCTGAGTGCTGAACACACACATATGTACACACGCACTGTACATGCATGTGGTTTGGGATTACATGTAAATGTTTGTCTAACTCTAAAGGTTACAAGTGGCTAATGAATCAGAGGCAAACACAGGGTAAACGTTGTTTTTGACCTAATGCATTAGAGAAACCAGGCAAGGTAACATAAAACTGCTTTCTATTCAAGACTAGAAACTATAAGTATCATAGCTAAAAGCTAATTCAACCATAATGCATTAACACACACTTTATTCCCATTGTACCTACCTTATACCTTTGAGTCATTCAAAATAATTTGGCTCCTAAAATGCATCTTGTGGTCTATCTAATTGCTAAGTGGAGCCAGAAATATTTGTTTTATTGGTATAGCCGAACACAAAGATACGCAAACAAAAATCTGAAACCTCACTGGTCTTTCCGACAACGAACCATTTAAACCAACTACAGGTTATTGACTCACCACTGAGTGATGAAGTGAACAAACCTCTCGCTGAACTGGCCAACAGGAAGCACAGGAGGGTCCTGTGAAGAGAAGCAAACCGTTCCAGAGAGCAAACAATATTTTACATTCAGGAGAAAACCTGGATGCAACTCCCGAAGTGCTATAATAAGACTGAACACGATTTAAATCTAAAAATTGAACTTCAAATGTTTAAACAGTGTGACAAAAACAGTAGCCTTAAAGTGTTTATTGTGGGACTGAAGTAAAGAAATGTTGCACCCTGAATATGAGGGAATTTAACATCAAAACAGTCATTTTGGTAAAATATTAAGGTGGCATTTTTCATTCCTCAGTAGCAATCTTTTATTGTGAAAACTTTGGCAGTGCCCTTGTTTTTGCCCTTACTGTGACTGGCAAAAGAGTAAAAGAAAATTGAGAAAAAGGTGTCGTAAAATCATTAGTTCAGAACAAAATCTAAATAAAATATCACTCAAATATTTTGTTTAGCAAATCACTTTATTCATCAAATCTATATTTATTCAATTGTTTATATGATAAAAACTCATTTTATCTTTGCTGCAATGAACACATACATTACACCCTCGTAAATACTTATTTTATTTTTAAAACTGAATAAATATTGTATAAAATGATCATAATATTGAAATTTAGAGTAAAGTTGACAATAAAAGTACTGAACATAATAAACACCTGTCACAAACTCTGACTTTTACCTGAAATGCATCCAGGTTTGTTTGTTTTTTAATGAGAAAATAAAGAAGCTATCAAAATTAAACACAAATAAAACAATGCCAGTTTGTATGGCAGATTAAATGTGCACTAAATTTATTGTTATCACATCCAAATGCATTTTTCTTTATTATTAATGATTTTTATAAGATTAAATGACTGTGCAGAGCTGCACCTGGACAGAGACAGGACTTGAGAGCTCATTAAAGTGGAGCGATGTTTCAGTAAGTTTGTGAACTATACTGTGTGGTCTGTCATGCTGCTGTGCCACAAAATCACAGCTCAAACCCTGGATGGATGGGACCGTCTCATAACTGTATTCATGCAGCTCCCCTGCTGCCTCAGTTGTCAGAGGTCGCGCAGGTTCACTTTCTGAGTTACATCAAAAATCTGAAACAGATCACATGAGTGAGACTTTGTGCTATGACCCAGTTTTACCATTTTAATCAAAGTATGACATAACAAAAAAGCGTTTTATTTTGTTCCTTTACTTATACATACTGCTGTGTTGATTAAGGCTATGTTAGTCTCAAGGTTAATCCGTAAGACTTGATATTTTTGGGACAGAACTATTTAAATGCTGTAAAGCACTTTGAACGGCCTTGTTGCTGAAAAGTGCTACATACATAAATTTGACTTTACTGGACTTAAATGTTTTCTTGTTAACATTAAAATATACGTGAATGTCCCAAACCTGCCATGTGAACAGCTGGGGAGTCAGGCTAGTGTGACAAGACGGCTGGTAAAATGTAAGCTGTGAACAACAAACCTTTGTAGTCGTTTAGGCCTACTTTACTTACAGGATAAAGCAGCGGAGATAAAATGAATCTTCCTTTTTTCTTATGATTCCTTTTTTGAGATCCTAGCAGTCCACCAAAAGAAATCTAAAGATAAAACTGCCTGAAAAAACTGGCTGAACAAAAGCGGTGGTGAAGGCTTTCAAGCTACAAGTCCAATACAGTACCTCAACATATGCTGTATTTTTTTCTTTAAAAAATAAACCAACAAAATGATTATTGATTAAAATTGTACAAGAAAATAGGCCATA
>JAOXNZ010000044.1:23594871-23605880 GCA_028566095.1 Kryptolebias brasiliensis | reverse complement strand
ATCTTGATAGATGGATAGATATCATTAGGGTGCATGCTTATCCAAATAATAACAATTGTTTAATGTGATAATTAAAATATTTCCCAACCAAGACATTTCATTAATTTGTTTTTTTGCAGTCTGATCAAAGAGGAACAAAGACATGGACTGTGTCTGATAATGTATTTACCTTTTTGTATTTCTCTTTGTGTGTGTCACAAGTTGATAAATGAAGCTGTGTAGAACATCAGCTTATTGGGTCTGTTGAGACCTCAAAGTTTTTAAGCTTTTCTCATTACTTGAAAAAAAATCACAGTGGGCTCAGCATGAAAACAGAAGTCACAAAATCAATTTTCAGATGTCAAAGGATTTTTGTTCTATTTTGACACTAAGAAATATAATCAGATGATTGTTTCCCTCCTTAAAAAAACTTTTATTTTTAATCTAAGTGGATATTTAGAAATATCTAAGTACTAATAATTTAAAATTTAAAAAAGTCATGTTTTGATAATAGGTTACAGCAGCCATTATCACGGATGTCATAACAAGTGGTCAACACCTTGAGCTATAATAAAAAAGTCTAAAATCATGCAACAACTACAGGTCAAACTAGCAATTATTCATCTTTAACCACAGGGATATTGCAACAAAGACGCTTCCTTAGCGATTAAATGAGGTGGGAACCTAATTCAATAACAATAAGTGACAAAAAGATGTAATCAAACAGTGAGTAATGCAAAGCTCACTTATTACTGAGATGAAAGGGTGTATTTACAAAATTTCTTAAAGTATTGCAACCTGAAAAAGATGTGCCTAGTTGAGTGAAATTAAATGTCAACCACATTTTTGAAAAAAGCTGTAAGATTCTGAAAAAAATAAAGCAAACACTGTAAAAGAAAACCTTTCCTTTCCATGTACTGGAAAGAGGAACATTAACACAAAGAAAAAGCCTTTCTAGCCCTTGATAGGTGCAATGATGTGGAATGAAGTTCCTGAAACAGACGTTAAAAAAAAGAGAATGATATGGTGTTTCATCCAGAGAATTCATTCAAATATGAGAAATCTGACAAAATGAAGAGAAACAAAAACAACAACAGAGCAAAGCAAAAAGACAACAAATCAATCAGAAACAATAGCGCTAGCGGCTGTATACACACATCACATCAGGTCTGGTGTCTTCAAAGACTTTCAGAGCGAGCCGCGCAAAACTCCATTAACTCCTGACAAAGAATGCAAATGAATCCCAACATGTGGTGAAGTGGAATTAAAGAGACCATCTCTAATCATAGCAAACATGAGGTGATGACTCTACTCCGCGCGCGCACACACACACATAAAAAAATGAATGAGATTATGCGCCGACTAAACAGAAGCTACAAACAAAAGCAAATGGAAAGCACACACACAGCTCCTCAACGTTTTAAAATATGAATGACACCACCTAAACACAATCTTGTCTGTCTTCGAAAGAGCAAATTATGAACACCTCAAAGTTAAATTCAACTTTAACACCTCATCCAGTATGTTTGACAACCCTACAGCGGGAATTCAGATGTCGGAGATCCACTCCATATTCCTCTCTTTCTTATTTTAACCAACTTGCTCAGACTACTGAGAAAGTACTGGAATTCGTTCTTTCAAGAAGAAGTATTTTTAATTTTTAATTTTTTTTTTTTACAGAGACAGCTGTGCCAGCATATGAAAAAAATGACAGCTCAGGCCCGAGGACTTTGGCTGGCTGCGCTTGACGAGCTGGATCCAAGTACTCCCGCCACATAGTTCTGCAACAGCCTGCAGGTGAACGGTCTGAAGTGCCAGATGGAGTTAGGGGGGAAATTAACGCCACAATAAAGAAAAGTGTGCGAGAGCCAAAGCAACTGAAAAGGTATTCCTAATTTTTGTCCTTTTTAAATAAATGAGGGCGAACTTCACTGCAAGGGCTGTAAGTGAAAGGAGGAACAGCTGATCGAAATCAGCCGAGCCCATGGCTGAATTCACAAACACACCCATCACATATGCAAACTTGTAAATTGATTATTCCGACGTCTACAGTACGTCATTATCCAGTTAAGGAGCTGTACGAACATACCTCGCTTTGTTGCACATTTGCCTTCACTGTTACTTCAAAGTTTAGGAACTGACACAAACAAACTAATCTGTTGCTTAATTCAGACATAAAAGTGACATACAGCTGCAGTGCGTCAACTCACCTGGACAACAAGGTTGTGTGAGAAATACAGCTGGTGGGTGGAATGAAGTCAAAATGCCCCCCCCCCCTCCAAACACGTTTAGGCTGAAGGAGAACTCTGTCTTCAAGTAACAGTTTAAAATTACTTCTAATAACGTGTGTACTTGATATCAGATTGAGATAAACTTGTATCGACTGACATTCCTGCGCTTCGAGTGAAATAAAAGCTGCAGGTGCAGATGGGCTGTCACAGTTATTACATTTTAGTTGATAATGATCACATATCGGGTGATTGACTTCACTGTCTCATGTATTTTTTAGATTGTTTTATTAGTATAATGTTAAAATGATTTATAGAAACGTCATAAAAAATAACAACCTTTTATTGTTATTAAATATGAAAACTTTAAATTAAAGGAACAGCATTCCTTCAACTGAGATCATACTATGATGAAAAGAGTGTTATAGCGCTTTTGGTTAAATGTTAAAGTTAACATTGTGGATGATCTCATGCTATATTATGCGATATCTCATGTGATCTCTTAGTGATCAGAGTATGTGTTGGGAATGACTCTCAGCTACAACCACATCACATTTTAGCTCAAGTTTAGCAGAAAGTCTCATTAAAGTCTGTCCAGTAAATCATGAGATATTTTGTTAACACAACAGACCAAATAATTACTGGTTAAACTTATACAGTGCCTATAAAAAGTATTCACCCTTTTGGATGTTTTATGCTTTTATTGCTGTCATAAATCAATCAAACAGTGAAAATCAATGTGAAAACATGACATTTGTGTTGCTTTTATCTTGCTTTTGTTCAGTGAATCAATTTGATTAGTCAGGCTTAATAACAAATATAGAATATTTGTGGTTACACAGTTAATGGTAAATTGTGGCAGAAAAACACTGGAGCAAACATTCAGCTACGTTCTTCTGTTCAAGCTTCAGTGTTGTGACAAAATACTTAAATGGAGCAACAAATTCTGATCACCAAACCAGTGGAGCAGGGAAGTTTAGATAGTGTTTCTGATAAATGTAGTGTGATAAGTCAGATTCCTCTGAGACACACCCTGTTTGACAAATGAAGTCTTTCTGTAACTGTGTATGCCCATCCGTTATTGTAACTGTTGCTGTTCAAAGTGGTAAATAAATGTCACTGGACCCAATCGAGCAAGGATGCTGTTGAGATTTATCACAGGAAATTACTCATTCAGACACTCTGAAACTCACACTTTAAGATCAGGCAGATTAACAGAAAAAAGTGCATGTCTGAAAAAGACTTTATAGGATTTAAACTATGGTGACAGACATCAACATGAAATACACCAGGAACTGCAAATAAACACTTTTAATGCATAAGAGCTGAGACTTTAAAAGTCCTTTAAGAACCCTCCAGCTCTAAAAGTTGTGCATTTGGTTCCTCAAAAAGGATCACTAAGGCAAACCTTGAGCAGACAGCATATTTTAAACAACTTAAAAATGTTATTTCACTGTAGAATGTATGTGTATACAACGACTAGAATGTTAAACATAAGAAATCGACAATATGCCCACCACTGTTAAAATGACTGTGTCCGGCACTAAGATCTGCAGGAACTGATTGTGACACAATAAGGTCTGAACATAAATCGTCCCTTTTAGATTCTGTGCAGGCTGGCAGACAAGAGGTAGCATGAGGTGACCAGATTGAGAGTGCTCCGAGAGGGATTAGCCAGATAAACCCATCTTAAAGTACTAATTAAGACTTGATGGGATTGGGAAGTCACTTCTGTAGTCAGCAATTACATTTGAGGAGGATTTTAATTCACTGTAATCAGGGAGAGAAAAAATGGGCCCAGACAATAGATTTGTATATTGAAAGTTGCATGTAAACAACTAAACTTGATAAAACTAAGGATTTTCAACCTTGAAGACAAGTTTGTCAGGATCAGGATCAATTTGCAACAAAGTGGATAAAGAAAAAAAAACCTTTCTGTTCTACAGTATCTTCAGTAGGATCCATTGTCTTATAAACAAAATGTAGCTGCACCAAAGAAGACTTTGTCCTTTATCTGTCAAGTACAGTTTTAGCCTTTTACATAGTAATTGTACATTTCATACTGAAAATGGGCCTTAAAATAAAGATTAAAAATATATATATATATTTCACTTGATAATTACTTACTTGTGGATAGGGGAACATGCCGAGTGCCAGCTGTGAGGAGAAGAAAGACTTATTAATGCTATAGTATATTTTAAAACATTTAAAAAATAATACAGCAAATTCAGCTAAAGTAATTGAAGCAAATTGTATCTTTGTGACTGACTGCCAGTAACACAGCGCCTGAAACCTTTATTTAAAAGTAGTACTTTAATAAGTTGTCCTTTTATGTGCGTCACAACAAGGTTTATTCCTTGATTTTAGGAGCCTTTTTAATGCCTGAATGACTCACAGGTCAGAGTTAAGCAACTTAAACAACACATCCTTTTAAAAAATTGTCAGGTACTAGACTGAAATGGAATTAAAAAGCAGCTAAATACAAAAGCAAAACTTTAAATTACCCTGCAGAAGTATTACTACAAACAACTCTCATTTCTTGGAAGTAAAATACAAAGAAACAAGGGACGACTCAAGACTTTTGCACAGTGCTGTATGTACGCATGGTGTAATGTATTAATGCCTTCTCACTACCAAAGTGTAAATTGCACAAAATTCCAAACTAAACAATAAAAATAACGTGGGTTAAAGGGATTGCAGAACATGAGCCTTTTTGTCTTTGAGGTAAACAACCCGCTGGTAAAACATCTTCATCAAACATCAGTCATTAGTTAATAAACTCCAAGCAATTACCACCTTCTGAGAACAAGACAGGCTGATAAAGAGATGGAGGACACCATTGGAGGTCACTATGTAAAGTGTGTCTGTGTGCTATTTTTAATGAAAGGAGTGCCTGTTGTTCACCTTAGCAATTTAGTTGGATTTTGATTTTTTATTATTATTATTTGTTTTAATCTCAAGTCAAATGTAGCTTATTGGCAACAAAATTCAATATTCAAGAATGTTTCCTGTCAGCCCACCTATATTCAAGTGCAGAGAGTTGAAACAGCATTTCCCTAAAGCAAGCTGGTGACATTTAACAAGACGAGGCGTAAAAAAAGTCACAATGTTGAGCAAAAACAAGACAAAAAAATGCCAAAATACATAGATTTTTCCTGAATATAAACAGATCAACAAGTAGGCTAAGGTTTAATCCCAACCACGTGAAACTGGGAGTGATTTCGTTCAGCTAAATGCACACATTCACAGTTAGAAAAACAGAGATCAGGGTCAGAAGGAACACTATTAAGCTCCATCTTTATTACACAGATAATTTGTCAATGATTCTGACATATCTGCATCACAGTGAACTCATCTATTTTTGTTAGAATTGTAATGATATTAAACATTATTGACAAACAAAAGTGAGATAGGACCACACTGCAGACAGAAACAGATGGAGAATCAATGGTGTAACCATGAGGGCAAGAAATCAGGGAAGTGTTGTACTGAAATTAAAGCGTTGTTCGGAAACAAAGGGTGTCATTTAAACAAGTGGTCAATGATTTGAGAAGTGATGGGAGATTCAAAGCAACAAGCAACCTTAAAAAAAGAACAATTAATCACATTAAAACAAAAATGTGCAGTGAAAAAAAATGTAAACTGACTTCTTGTGTTGGATTTTCTTTCCCTCGTCATACATCTCCGCTACTCCTGTCTGTGCAAAAATACCAAGAAAAGCTCGAGGCTATTTACAAATTTGCATACCTCCATGAAAGAGATGCCCACACTCCAGACATCGGCATGGATCCCATACTGTTCTCCTGATATTCTTTCTGGCTGTAAGCAAAGTGTAACACAAACGTGCATCTTCACAAAGAAGAAAAAAAAAAACAGAAAAATTATTGTAAATGTAAATAATAAGAAAGAATAACTCACCGCCATGTACGCGTTGGTTCCCACATACGTTTTGGCAATAGAATTCACCAGCTGGAAATAGATTCAACAATGTCAATGCAAATAATTATACAGGGAATAAAAGAAGCTATTCAAGAGATATTAATATGGAAAGGATTGAGAATGATTGCTTTATTGTCCTACAGTATAAAATAAAAATCTCATGATACTGCAATACTTTATCTGCATGACAGAAATGCCAGGTGGAAACTTTGGGGTCCACTCAACCCTTGCTCACAGCAGCAGGGCAGGACAAGGAGACAGTTGTGAGTCTGTACGCCATCAGCGACAGGACTGTGATAATGAATGCCTGTTCCCATATGGCTTTTCTTTTCTTTTTTTACTTCTTTTTTTATATATGTCCTGCAGAATGCAAGACAGGAAGACTGTGCGCAAGACAGATAAACAGAAAAATTAAAAATAAAACTGGGGTTAGGGCATGTCATTGCTACATGTGTTACAGATTGAAGGTGTAAAATTCACCTCAGAGTAGCCTAGGAAGTGAAGGTTATAAATAAATAGCACTGTGCCACAGAAGGGACGATGTGTGTGTGTGTTGAGAGAAAAGACAGACTCTACAGGGTTGATATTTTGGGGGAACAGTGAAGGTCTGTCCCTGATGATTACATTACAAAACACACTTTGACGCGCGCACACACAGACACACACAATGACAAGGCTATTGTCTGCCACCCACGCTTTCCTCCAATCTACTGAATACATATCAATGAGGCTTGGTGCTGTGAGGAGTGGGGGGGGGGGATCATAATTATAACAAGTGATTTTTTTGGAGGCTGCAGAACAATAGGAGTGGGGGGAGCTAATGTGAGAAGACGACTCCTGGGACAGCGCTGATGTCTTGAGTGTAAAATGAATGCTGTGATTGACAAGCTGACCCTATGCACGCAGGTTTGTGCACACACACACACACACAAACACAGCGGCTGCACAGCTCTGTGGTCACGCAGCTTTACACAACTGTTCAGCTTCGTCTCTTCTCCATCCTGCATTCTTTCTTTCCTTCTAATACAAACAAATCAGTGTACCTGCGTGCTGACACCAAAGTCACACAGCTTGACTTGTCCTCGGGTGTTCACCAGCATATTGGAAGGCTTGACATCTGTGGAGACAAACTGCTTGATAGAACTGCAACATCAGCACTCTGCTGCTTGTCTTTATCAACTCTGCTTTTTTTTTTTTTTTTAATAACGCAGCAACCTTACTCACCTCTGTGAAGTATCTTCAGACTCCACAAATATGTCAAGCCTTTCACCACCTAGAGACAGAAGCATCAGAAAATGATAAACACTTCAACAGCTTGGAGCATTTACCCTGCAGATGTAGCATTTAGACAAATGAAACTTCATGCTTATATTGATGCTAGGTGATGAAGCAGCTACACAGATACAGTAACTGATAAATAAATAAATACATTTTTTAAAAAATGTGTCTTCAAATTAACCGATCTCGATTAAAATCAAATAAGGAACTAAACAATCAGAAGAGACAGGTACTAAGGCTATGTTTCTTCTAAAGGAAACAAATTAGATTGGTGAGACAACCAAATAATAACGTATTTAACTATTAGTCATTTTCAAATGCATTACACGGCTCTGTGGTGATTTCTTCATTTACACAACGTGGGAGCGGATTGTACTTCCAAGGCTCCTGACACCCAACATCGATACACAACGTACTGAGATGAATAAAGAAAACAAAAAAGTGCCTTAAAAGGTTGTGGTGCAACAACGGGCATGTGCGGCTTCACTCGCACCCTCTTGGGTGCTTTTCTTTCAGTGATAATTAACCACTGTGACAGTAGAAAGGATGGAAAGCTGTGAAATAAAATTAGCACTGACTAAATAGCTGTCATTGTTTGATTACGGACAAAGTTAAAGGAGAGCAACACAACAAGAGGAGCAGAAGACAGGAGGAGAGTAATGAGTGTGGAAAAGAGAGAGCATAGCCATTTACCTCAAAATGCTTGTTTTAATTGTGAAGAAAATAAGGGGGAAGGGGGAGAATTAAAAAAAGACTTATCAAATATGGTTTAGTTTTGAAATTATGATGTAAATGACCAAAATAGGATGTGTGTCACTGTCTTCTTATTTTTTTTATCTAACTGTTCGTTCATTAAAATGCTTTTCAGGAAATAAAAATTAACAGGGAGATTATTCTACTTACGGCCACTGCAATCCTCCCCAGCACATGCTCTGGAATTCGTTTATAGACGTCCAAAGATCCACCTGAATGAGACAAATCACATTTTTCCTTACATTAAAAAGATTAGGATTTGCCGGAGAGAATAAAAAATGTACTGGAAATGCAGCTATCTAGCTATCAAAGAATAAAAGCAGGACTCCCAGGAAACTCCCTAGAAACATCACTGCGATATGCTTCAAAATTTACATTTGTTAAAGTTCGGCTTTCTTGTATGTTACACAAGTAACAGTACATTAATTTAATTGAACACTTTCCTTGATTTCAGGCATCATGGACGAGTGAGAAAGAAAAGTTCCAAAAGTTTTTATAGACTTTGCTGACATATAGACAAATGTGTGAAACAAGGGAATCGTTGCATTAACACACACTTTGACAAACATGCCCACACACCTAAGAACGTACAGTCCCCAATCTCACACCAGTGGAGACACACACATACAAAAACACCTACAAATGCACTTCAGTCAAGATTTATCACGCCCTTGTAGCTTTTAGCACACAGGCATGCTAAGCAGCTCAAAGCGATCAGACATTCTCTTGATCTGCAGAAGTGTAAATGGATACTCAGCAGAGAAACGCAGGGTCTGTTTGCCCCAGTTTTCTCCATGCAACTGTAGCTAGCAGAAAAAAGGCTGTAAAAAAAAACAACTCACCATCCATAAACTCTGTGCATATGGATATCCTGTTCTCTACAAAAAAGGCACCGAAAAAAGTGATGATGTAGGGTGAATCACACTGCAAAAAAAGCAGAGACTAAACATTAAAGCACGTCTAATAATTTGCAAGAATTTGTTAAAATGAAGATGCACGACTGCAATTTTGTAGACCTGACATCAGATTTCCTGTATGCTCAATAATGACATGAATAAAATAGAATTGTAGTGAAATTGTGTTTGAGTAGCTCCCAGAGAAGACTCCTCTTAAATAAAGCATTTAAAGATAATTAAACCATCTTTTATTTTATTGAGATGAAACACATCAGTGGGAAGTTTAAGAATTTAAGGTTTCTGTAGACATTCATGTTAAGGCAGAGCCACCAATCTTACTAGTTTTTCGATATAACCAATCAAATTAAACTCTCTTGTCTGTCCAGTCAAATTAGATGTTTATGCATTTTGTTGTCCTGCTGCAAGTATTTTTCAAATAATAATTCAAATAATGAACACAACCAAACTATTATATATTCTCATGTAGAAACATTTAGAATATGTGGCAGACGGGTCAGATTTGTGTGTAATGTGAATTAAAACCTACCTAACAAACAATGAAACCATTACAAGTCTCGCAAAGTAGACAACTGTACTTAAAAGAGTACTCAGCTGTTTAAATGACAGGTGGTGCAAATAAAAAAAAAATTGTACAGAGCATTTTCACCATGATGCTGTCTGATGACACTGTGCTGTCAAAACCTACTTTTTCTTTTAGAAGTTTCATGCTATCTCTGATATTTTTACACACCATCTGAATAATGCAAATTGCAAACTTTGGGTTTTCCTGACTGAGTAGAAACGTGTATGAGTACGAGTGTCCACCTTTACCAATCCTTCGTTTAATGAGATCTCATTCGTTCGACCTACTGTAATTTAACATTGTAAGTGTGGTAGGACACCAAGATTAAGAGAAAAACTACTTGTTCTGCCAAAGATAAACAGTCAGCACTTACCTTATAGAGAATTTCTAATTCAGACATGATTTGCTTCTGTAATTCCACTGTGATATCCAAAGGAATTACCTGTAACCAGACATTCAATATGATGTTACAGCCTATAATAAACCCAACACAAACTAATGTTGGCATTACAAGGAAAACTTGAGGTAAAAAAAGTAAGTACTATGACTATCCTGTAAACAAAGGAAATCTTACCTTGACAGCTAAAACCCGTTTGCTGAGAACATGGTACGCTCTAAAGAGACAAAACAAAAAAATAAATGAAACTGAAATGACGAAGAAGAAGTAAATAAAACGTGAAAAAAAAATTGATAATAAAACAGTGTTGCTTTTAGTTAAATGAACATAAACTCTGGCACGTGCAAAAGTTGGTCAGTATTTTTATTTTTTTTACCTTGCCTTTGGCAAGCTGGTGGTCAGTTTTCACAACCAGCTAAGAGAGTGTTTATTCTTGAGCTTGGAGACCTCTCTTTCCAGACCTGATCAAGTTTAACTTCTCATTTTTATAAACCAATCAATTAGGGTCTTTGCACCCAGCCATACTATATAGCCCAGGGAAATATGATGAGCAATTCAAAAACATTTAAATATGGCTGTACCTGATGGTTCATTTGCAATTTTCAAATCAATTGAACAACCTAACATACTGTCCAGGTAAAAACACTGTAATCTACACTCACCGGCCACTTTATTTGGTAGACCTTACTAGTACCGGGTTCAACCCCCTTTTGCTTTAATTATTTGTGTTATAGATTTAAGGTGTTGGAAACATTCCTCAGAGACTTTGGTCCATGTTGACATGATAGCATCACACAGTTGCTGCAGATTTATAAGCTGCACGTCCATGATGTGAGTTTCCTGTTCTGCCACATCCCAAAGGTGCTCGATTAGACTGAGATCTGGTGACTGTGGAGATCGTTGGAGCTCAGTGAATCCAGACTGATCAGACCGTTCAATGTTTTTCCAATTTCTTA
>JAOXNZ010000044.1:23569768-23580807 GCA_028566095.1 Kryptolebias brasiliensis | reverse complement strand
CCTCCATGTAGAGATTGGCCACAATCGGTGACACTGGAGATCCCATGGCACAACCATGCTTCTGTCTGTAAAAAAAAGTCTTGTTCAGCCAGTCTTCTCTCGAAAAACAACTGACACAAATAAAAGAAAAACAACCTCTAAATCAAACCTTAATATAAAGACGTGATGCCATACGACCCAAACGTGGGAATCTTATTCATTCAATTTGCCAATTGGAACTTTAAACTAACTACAGCTGCACGGTGTAGCCTACTTTTAAAATAAATTTACTAATTAGTTCATCAAAACGTGAGTTTGATAAATGTATCCAGTGTCCTCCTTAAAAATTATTAAGCCTTTGTACACTTCCTGAAATAATGGATAAGGAACATGCATTAGTTTACACTAATAAAAAAAGGTTTTATTAATGCTGAATTCTCATTTTGGCTAAACCTACACACATAAAATGTGGTTACAGCAAACCACAACAGTTTGGAAAATATTTATAACTCTACTGGCATAAATGCTTTGATTCAAACAAGGCACAGCAGGAAAAAATGGCTGACGGACCCATTAGAAGTCAATCACATCTCTGAAAAATATACTGTAGGTAGCTGAAAAGTCAACGCCTTTTCTATCTCTGTCTAATATCAGACATCTGCCTCTTTTTGCCTAATCACCCTGCTATCCTATGCTACATAATGATTAAAAAGCAACCACAAGTAATAAAAATGGACAAAAAAAAAAAAACAGAGTGTAAATTGTGCCTGTGGCAGTAGCAGCATCATTGTAAGCTGATGGGGGGTAAAAGACATCCACAGATGAAAGTAGATTTTGAACAATTCTGCAGCCCAGGGGGGCTGCTCTTTAATGAGGCAAAACTTTAAGTACTGAATAATAAATAATAAAAATTGACAGTTCATTTAGCTTTCAGTGTACCTCATACAGAAACTCATTACATGCCATTACTCTTACTGTCCGTGGCATAATCAGTAAGTATGGTGGAATATGAAAATACACTGCATTAGGTGGTGTAGCTGCATGTGTTGTGGGAAATGAGTGCATGTTTGTTGTGTGTCTAAATTTATTTTGCCAACTTCAGATTATCCAGATATGATTATCTATATGACATTTTAAACTACGTCATTAAATACCAACTGCCTGTTTACAGCCAGCAGACAGAACATAACTGAATTTATTTATTTGACTAATGAAAGTGCTTTCTGTTTTTGCTTTTCTAGCTTTAATGTCCACCACTAATTTACAAATAAAAACAACATTTTCTGCAGACAGTTGATCATTATTAGTGTTGGTCAAAGCTTTCTGTCAGTCTGTCATTCAGCAGCTTTATCCATTCTTAATATTTAACACTTTAAAGCTAAACCCTCCACAAACTGAACTCAAAGTGGTTAAACTGCAGCAAGATTTCACTGACTGATGCAACATCCATCCATCCATTCTTTTTTTTACCCGCTTCTCCTTTTCAGGTGTGTTTATCTCCAGCAGCCACTGTGCGAGAGGTGGGGGACACCCTGGACAGGTCTCCAGTCCATCACAGGGCCACATGAGACAAACCACCATTTACACTCTAACTCACACCTAGAGACATTTTAGAGTTACCAATGAACCAAACATGCATGTTTTTGGTCTGTGGGAGTACCTGGAGAAAGCCCACACGTGCACAAGGAGAACATGCAAACTCCACCCAGAAAGGCTGGAGGCAGCTCTAACCACTGATCCGTTGTGCTGCCCAGTGATGTAGCAGAATAACAATATTTAATTAATTTCATCAGACATTAGAAATAAATATATATCCTGTTAATTAGCGTTAAGTGGTAAATGGTCCACATTCATATTGTACCTTCTCATCCTCAATAAAGTTTTGCAAAGCAGCGTTTCTTATACAATCATTCAAACACACACGCACACACACACAAAGTGCTTTTAACGCTCTCTATATACAGCAATTTTTATTTATACAACAATAATGCACCATTATGCTACAATAAGCATTTATTGAATAACTTATTCATTTTATTTTATGTACTCACATATGACAGCATGGCTTTGAGTTCGTCATCACTTCTTACTGTAATTCTGTCTCCCACTTCATCTTCATCTAAAAAAAATAAAAATATTAACGTAGACATCTCCCAAAAAAAGTTAGACTGTAAAATAATATATTACATTATTTGTTATCTTTGTTGTTACACAATTAGCACAACCACACACTCAATTAGCAGAACACCCCAGATCCTTTGCAAAATTAGACAATTTATAGGTTTGGGCATCGAGTCTTGAGAATCGATTGGAACTGGGACTAACGTTCCAATTCTTCAGGAATCATTCCCATTTTTACATTTCGAGTCCAAGTTTTGACACCCAGTACCGCACTGCAGTCAGACTCAGGTAAATAAAACAATAAAATGCGTCTTATACCAACAGTGAGGCAGCTAACAAGTTATACTCCACGTAAAAATGGCCAAGCTGGACCTGGCCATAAGATTTAATTGACATCACAGGCCATGTCCTCATTTGCAAGGCACTGTGGGAAGAACCTCCTTGTGCCAAATCCGTTCCTGCACAGATGCTGCATCATTACGGGTGCTTATACCTGATTGGTGTATTTTAAAATAAGCACATACATGTTTAAACACCTGGTGAACGTGTTTTACACAAAGACTGTTAATATAGTTGACCTCGGAGCAGAACCCAGAAGTTGAAGTTGGAACGAGACCAGCTTCCCTGTTGACTGGTTGCAGAACAAGTTTGAAATCCCCCCACCTCCGATGTAAACAAATGGAACATTGATCTTGATAAAAAAAAAAACAACCTAAAATACGCCTCAGATTTTCAGGTGTCAACTCTTGTTGATTCATCTAGTTCTTACCTTGCTGCTGTGTGTTCAAATATTCATTTTCCTAATACATTTAGCTGTAATTAGTTATTTCATTGTTGTATGCGGGACTTAAAACCCAACATCTAGTGCACAGACTCTGGTTCCAAAAATACAACACGGCAGCTTCTGGAAATAACGTCTCGCTGACTTCAATTCCCAACAATGAAAGAAGGTGGGACACGTGGTGTAGTTTTATATTAAGTCTATAGTTTAAGCAGCCCGTTCGTAGCTGTGGTCATTTAAAAAGCCTTTGAACTGGCAGGGTGTGACCTTATGATGTTTTTCTGCGTCTAAAGCAGATAAATTTTGTAAAGTGTTTTGCTAAAAGTGTGAGGCTGATATTGTTCTTATAGTTGTTTAAATCTGGGCTGGAACTTTACTACTTGAGTGTAAAGTTTTGCTAACTGTGGGAAAGAAAATGACTGTAGTATGTAAGTCATACAAAACTGCAATAACAGCAAATGCAGTGATGTTTAAAATGGAGACTATAGAGAAGAGCATTAATGAGTGAAAAACAGGACGTGTTTTAGTGAACTTGACAATTATACAGATAATGCACAGAGTTCATTACAGAGGTTGTTCCTGATTCAAAGTTACAGAAATAGAAGAACAGGAACTTACACTCAAAGGCCGTGACGGTGGCTTCAGGCATCACATCTCTTATTGCGACCTGTAATTGTTTTAATTACAGAAACATTAATGAACCTTTCAGAGCTGCTGTCGAATGCAGAAATTGTTGGTGTTTTTAGGGTTAATTAGAACCAGTTAAATGAACAAACAACAGGAAGTATGAGTGTAAGCTATGCGTGTAAAACTGAACATCTAAAAGTTAGTTTTCATCGAAATGTTTGGCTTTAAAGACTCACCAGCAAGTCATTGAAGTTGAGAAGAGATGGACAGTCCACAGACGAGTCCATGTCTCCCGATGGCGTCTTTATGCGGATCACTATAGCCTCCGTGTCCATTTCTTTAATGTCGTTTAAAACGAGCATGAAAAGAGAAACTTAACCCTCATAACACTCGACTGTTTTTCGAGGCTAACGAGCTAATTTCCTGAATGCTAGCATCCTGCTCAGCTCAGACGCTGGTTCATTTCAGGGATGTCGGGATGTAAAAAGCGCTCAAGTTTGAGCTCAGACACCGAAACTAAAGTCACAGCATAACAACCTAAAACGTGGAGCTCAGGAGGTAAATCTGAAACCGCCTTCACTCAAAACCAAAGCTGTTTTTTACTGTGTTTTGTGAGATTTTTGGCCGTGCAGCTAGTTTTTAGGAAGCTGCTCCAACCTCGTTTCCGAATCAACATCCGCTCGGTGAATTTCAAAATAAGAGTCTTTTGACAGCCAGCCAAAACAAACGAAGGTCGTTTCATCACAGCTGACCCCTACTTTATCTATTTAATGGTTTTTCATGGGAGATAAATATTATATAAAAACTATACTGATTTTATGTATCATTTGAAAGTACAAAGAGTTTCCTCCAAAGAATTGATAACACTCTTTTTCATTTTTTAAATTCCCTTTAAACCTCACAATTTGCCCAACCCCCCACCCCCCCAGACACACACACTGTCCTAGGTTTAGATATTATTTGTACTGTAAATTTCTTAATAAGTTATGAAAAATAAATAGTTAATCCTTAATCTATTGCAGAAGTTAAATTATTAATAATACTATTTTCCTTAAAGGTGAAAAGAAATTTGCTTTGAAAATAATTTATTGATACTGCATTCAAAATTTTGTTATTAAATATTGTTATTGTTCTATCAGTTTCACAAAACCAATCTATTTACAGGATGTTCAATATAAACCTCAACAAAATTTAGTGAAAATCAAAGCAATCGCTAATGCTTAGACTATATTAAAATTACATATTAAAAATGTCAAGGTGTAGTCTGAGAGTCAGCTGTGCTGGCCATCTTGAAATGTGCTGACTTCATAAAATAATGAGTTGTAGCTGTACATTCAATGATTACTTTCTGAGAATTTCACTAAAAAATATCCAGTGGTTCATGAGATACGCTAACACTACAGACAAATGAGCTCACACACACCCACGCAGATATGGCAAAAACATCATAGCCCCTTTTGTCTTTGGCAGCTGGCAATTATAATGGAGAATATAACAGAGAATATGTGAGTTCTCTGAGAACATAGTAGGTAAATATATATAGCAAGAGAAAGAGAGTGAGAGAGAGAATAAGCTTTTTAAGTTGAGTTTAGTAAAGTGTTGTAATGGTAGGTAAAAATGCGATATTCTGAAATTTCTCTTTAAAGTTGTCCAAAACTTCAAAAGCAATTCCAAAAGTATTTTACTGTCTTTTTTTGCGATTACCACAGCATTAGTATTTAAAGGTTTCCAGTTCGTTAGCTATAAGTGTTAGTGTACAATTGAAAGTAAAAGAAAGAAGCACTTAAAGCTGTTGCTGAATACGGCCTTATGATTGAGGAGCAGCTCTGATTGCAGCTCAAGGAACAATACATTGATTTCTGGACAAAGAGAGGTCTTGTTTTTTGTTCATTTACAGCAGTGTTTCACAGATCTGATACCCAAGTCTGTTGACCTGGGTTATGTGTAATGATAAGAACTTGTTAAAGCTTGCTCTTTCTTCCCAGGTACTCAGACCGGGCAGAGATGTGGCACTTGAAACTATATCCTTGGGGGCGTATACAGTGCCAGCCACCGGGGTAGGTTCGGTTTCAGTGGCTTACAAAACAACCGTCTCCACCCCTGTTTGGCCTGAGGATGAACTTTTCTACCAGTTGTTTTCATCTCTCTTAGGCAGCAAGGAAAACATCCAAAAGGGACACATAAATTAACCATTTCCCTATTTTCCATTCCCTCAAACAGACACATCAACGTTTTACACACGAAGGTTACAAGTTCATCGCATCGACCCGTTTTTGAACCGATCCCATCATTTACACCTGTACCAACAGCTGGGTCAAAGACCCATCGATTTCCATGTAACGCCTGAAATTATTACTTTGTTTAATTGTTACAGGAGACTAAAAGGGGGAAACAAAGCAGGGCTATCAAGCGTTCTGATTAATGCCTTCACCAGCAGTGCCCTCTGATGAAAAACAGAGGATCTATATGGCACTTTGTCAAACATACTCTCCAAGGGCTTGACGCTAGGTCCTTCTGCTTTAGGGCCAACCGGGATGAAGCCCAGTCAGCAATCCACATTATCAGAAATCAAACTCCTGACTTAGCCGGGAGGGGAAAGTTGAAAAGGAAGGCCAGCAGTCAGTGTCTGGTATTTAAGAGCTATTTTATCAGACCTCCTCTCTCGCTCCATACCCTTTTTTCCTGCTATTGACAAGCTGCTTAGCACAAAGTGAGTTCTGCTTGACTCTAAATATATGAGGCACACTTATTTAACTTTCTCAGCAAAGAGGGAGAACCAAGTAAACAAGACAGCAATAATTTTGTCCGGCAAGATAGCGGCTCTTACTTTTGTTTATGGCTGTTTATTGTTTGTAACAAATGCAGCTGCTGTTTACGCCTCTTCCTCTTCTTCTTCTACAGATGATTATTGTCTCATTAGTCTGTGTCAAGTGTATAGGTTGACTTGTTGTGCTTATTGATTAATGAGCCAAAGTCAGCACTGTCTTTTTTCACTGTAATGCTGATATAGAAGATCTTGAAATGCTATTTGTCTGCTCATTAAGCATTGATTGTTCTCTCACATATTGAGTCCTGCTCGGTAGATTTATACCTGCAGTGCTCCCTTACATTAAAAGTAATTATTCAAGTACAATTGTGAGGACTTACTTACCGTAATGCATCCAACAGGAGGGAAATTACTAGTGGCTCTGCAGTCTCACAGTGGTACTGGATCTGCTGTAAGTTCAGTAAGAAAAAGCATGTACGGGCCATCTGTCCAGGGCCATGTGACATCCCAACTCGAGTATCCAGATCCAAACCCTCAAGCTGAAATAGAGATGTGTCTCCTCAGCCTTGAAGCCTGAAGCTTGTTGTTTATTGGTGCTGCCAGAGTCCCTGCTCAGATCGATACCATCTTCCTCAGATGGGCCTTCAAAACGCAGGCTCCAAATTGAGGTCAGGATATGAAGAGGGTTATGGCACTTCAGCAGATATGAATTGTCTGGGCACTGGCGACCATTTGTTATGTGTTCCTTAAAAGTTCATCTCAAAGTTGACCTGTGATGAAGCATGGGGAGTTTGGGAGCCACTGGTGTGAGAGTTATGAGGAAACATGACAAATTCACGGCCAAGTTGGTGGGCGAGAAATGGATTGTGTGACTAACTCTCAGGTACCCGAGCAGCTCGCCTTCTGTTGCGTTTCCAGTGTTTCAAATTCACCTTAAAGATCCCCTTTATGGCTGCATGTTGTTTCTAATAAAGAGGAAATATTGGTGCCTTCCTGACCTGCTCATAGGGGCCATAGGAAATTTATGGGGTATGTTCCCTCCATTGAGGCTCCTTTTGAACAAAGCCTGACATAAATAACCCATCACCAGTTCACCTGAGCTCTATTAGTTTTACTCTCGTGCTGTGGTCAAGTGACTTTATTGCATGTACGATACAACTGCTTTTTATTTTATAGTGTTCAAAAAACACTTTCAAAGCCATAATATACAAAACATTTATATTGCCATAAACATACATGACACGCCTGATACTGTCAGATCAGGCAAATTTTGGTTATAGCTGTCCTGATGGGTTTGCCATGAAATGTGTGAAAACCTTTCACAGTTTTTAGCTTCCTGCATTCGGCGCATATCAAAATGTTGCTGTCCTCAGCATGAACCTTTTTTTTAAAATGTGTTTTAGCAATCTTCCTGCTTTATTTAGCACTGAGTAACTATTTGTTTTACCAATGTCAAATCCAACTTTTGATTTGCTTTTTAGTGCAAATTAATTCACAGAATGTGCAGATCTCTACTGCTTTTCTTTGACTCAGCTTCACATTAAAATTGCCAATGGCTGGTTTAAAAAGAAGGAATCAAAAGCTACCAATTCATTTTGATTTCCACTTTAATTTGCTTTTGTAACAATTACATCGCTTTAACTTTTTCGTGGTTCTTATAATTGTTGAAGGAAGTCATCTCTCACTGGTGAACACATTGCAGGAAGTGAGAATAAATACAGTTTATAAAATTACATTTGGACGGTCTCTTTCAGCTCCCGCCTCAGAGCAGATACTCTATAATATGAGGGGAATAGTCTGTGGCTTTATTGTACTGTCACTGGTCCACAGCACTGAGGTGTAAAACTGAATGCACAAACACAGCACCATAATCTGCCTTTGCAAATAAAAAGACCTGTAAACCATTACAGATGGAATTTAAATCTGAAAAGATTTAAATTCCTAAATTTTCTTGGGAATACATTTCATGTCAGTTTTAAACTAAGGTCACTTTATGCTGAGAAACAATGAAGTTATAGCTGTTTTGGTCAAATCATAAAAACATTGTTATGCACGATATCAATCAATATAGTCTTGGACAATCTGTTAGTGCTCGAAGTATGTGTTGGGAATGACTCTCAGCTACTACCACAACAAATTTTAGTTCAATATTGGCAGAACTGACAGAATTATAGGCATTTAAGTGTTTGTTAAAGTAGAATAGCTGCAATGGCCATCTTGAACTGCGTGAAATCCAAAAGTTAATTAGTTGTAGATGCATATCAAGTGATTACCTTCCGAGAACTTCATTCAAACCCAGTTCAGTGATTCATGAGACATTTTGCAGTCAGAAAAACACACACACAGACACAGGCAAAACCTTTATTGCCTATCTTTTGTTGTTTGGTGATGGCGATAAGATACCCCCCTTGAAGATGAGAGCTGTTGTCATGGAAAAAAAAAAAAAAATTGAAGCCTGACTATAAGCGCAGGTCAAATTGTTGAGAACATAAAACAAAATACACAGCCCAGAGTGAAAGTACAGACAATAAATCCAAATATTCTGAACAACTATGCTGTAAGTGCATATTAACACCTGTTTATGTCAATGATCGTGGCCAGGATGTGTGACCTCTCTTCAAACACACATCGCTCTGGTGCCGCGTGTCAGATGGCCTGTTTGTCAGCTGAAATATTCATCAAACCGATCAACGGAAAGTCTGCCTGCCTTTTCAGCTGGGAACAATGTGTCAATAATTGATAGAAGATGAGGTAAATGACTTAGTGTGTGTGTTTGTGTCCTTCTCTTTCTGTAAGGGATGCCTCTGACGTTTGCTTCATGAAGGAACTCATTACGGTCAGTCATTCTTCACAGACCAATATGAAGCAAACAGTGAAAGTAAATGGTAAGTAATTAGATTTGTCAGCAAATCCGTTCTCCTCAAGATGCTTTTGTTGCATCTTGAGGAGAACTTGACCTCTGTTGGTTGTGATTGGATTGGCTGGTATTTCTCGAGAATATGTGGCATGGATTAAAAAGAAAATTCATGTACAGGTTGTAGTTAGTGAAGTAGGTCATTATGGGCTCTTGTTTTTTAATTCATGATAAACACCATACTTGATACTGCGGTGCGTCAGTGGAAAGTTGTGGCGGTGGCGTTAGTGTGTAATGGTTCCTCCTATCAGGTGAGACTGCCTAGACTTTAAATTTTTTAACCTTATGTCTGACCTCCTGCTCACAACAACTGATAGTGGCTGTAAATCTCTGCTGCGGGGCCAGAGAATTTCCTCTGTGGAGTCTGCACACTACAGTACTGTCAATGTGAAGAGACGCACGTTTTCTGACAGACTTCAGTCACTTTGTGAGTAATTCTGCTGCCAAAACAAGCAAAAAAAATCAAGCAAATGAAACAATACCAACCTCCTTTTTGAGGGTTTAAAAAACTAATAAACAAGGTTTGAAGGTCAGGGATCAACAACGTTTGCTCAAGTGCTTGAATTTTTTTAATCACGCAGGGCGAGCCTTTAATAAGCAATGTTTCTGATAATTATGATGGACTTTTATTTATGTTTCTGCTGCCATAAATAAATGGCACAGGCCATGTAGTTGTATTTTTCAAAGGTGTTATGATCCACTTTTTCTTTTGGATTGAGAAGTTTTAATTGTGACTTTACCTGTGAAACAATGGACATCAATTGTGATTATGTAAAAATTGTAAAAAAAAAAAAATGACAAGGAATGGTAAATAACTAATAAAAATAATTTACTAGAAATAAGTAACATGAGATTTTGAATTGGATAACAAAAAACAACCACACACAAAAAAATAGAAATTGTTGTAAGCCAAATTACATTTGATTTATTAGGCCAAAAAGAATGAGCTCATTGGCCATATCTGGCCCATGGGTACTTCCTGACCTTACTTACATACATCAGCAGTTTCAAGTATCTGATTGGCTACAGTAATTCACATACAGTTATGATTGAATAAATGTTTCAGTAAATGTGGTCTCAAAGATCAAAGATCTACTTTCTATGTGTGCAGAGCAGCACAGTAGAAAACACACATTTAATATAAAAGAACTCCATATGATTGTTTTCTTTTTTTAAATTGTTCATGTTTGTAACTTGTTCAGTATTTCCCAGTTTTACCATATTATTGGTTGTATAAATTATAACTTGCGGTGAAGTTTAGTGACACAAAAGATGAAAAAGCAGGAGACGTACCATCGTTCTGTTATGATGATGTTCACCATATTTCTGTCCAGCAGAGTCATAAACAGCTGGTTTGGATACAGGAGTTCAGATTTTGGCGCCGAACAGATAACAACACTAAAACTATTGCCAAATTCAGCAGCTCTGTAATTTCTGAACATGTGATACGGAGTCGTTTCTGAACCTCTGAACAAGCACTTTTTTTGGCTCATTGACTGATGACGCCCCAAAGGTTTAAATTTATTTATTTTTATTCAAAGGTGCTCCTTCAGTACATGTGATAATACCGAAAAGCCTCTTTTTACAAACTTATTCTGTTGCCATTTATTATTTTTTAATAACCTAAAAATATAAATAATTAGTCATACAATGTGTGGGAAAGAAATTTATTGATTGGATTTATTGCTTAACTAGTCTCAGTTAAAAAAAATGACTAACTTTATTCAGATTGAAAATTTAAATATTTTAAGGCATTTTAATTATTAGCATTAAGACTGAACAAGTCTGGCCTTGGATAATTGTATGATTGTGTATTGTGAAACACTAAAGTAAAAAAAAAAAAGATACGT
>JAOXNZ010000044.1:23534757-23549346 GCA_028566095.1 Kryptolebias brasiliensis | reverse complement strand
GATCCCCACCTGGGCAACCTCGGTACCCTCCTCGACTCGCATCTGCAATAATTCAATGAGCTCGCACGCATTGCCGCGTCCCTCGGAGCCTACACTCCTGATTTATTGTTTCAAAAGAAATATCTTTAACTGATTTCTGGTCTCCGTGTTGGTGTGTCTGCGTGTGGGTCAGAAAGACACAACCCGACATGTCAGATTAAAGTCTTTATATGAGTACAATAAAACCAGGATTCCCTAACTGCCCATTAAAACGCTACAAAACTGAAATTATTTCATCTCGTTTTGACCCCAGTGCCATCTTCACACAGGGCAGGCCGCTTTAAGTTGATCTGAATAAATATTTGATGCACATCTTGAAACATTAAAGGTCTTAAAAAGACGTTTTTGGTTCAGGCAGCTCCTGCTTGCGTGTTTCCAGTCTCAGTCAATGATTCATGTTTGCCCTGCGTTTGACTCCTCCGAGCCGGAGTAAATTATTGAAGGCGTTTCTGGAGCAGAAATCATGGAGGAGACTATGAAGGCTGACAGTGTCGCCGCTGCAGCTTATGATGGTCGCGATACAACAGAACCCCCCCTCAAAAAACAGAAAAGACGGTGACGGTGATAGCTCTCATCACTGACTGATAAGCTCCTGCACACAAAAAAGTGTGACTATGATGAAGTGTTTTTAGCAGCGTTTTTCACCTGTGGGGTATCACAACAAAGCCTGACTTTGTCTCTGTGACAGCAGCTCAGCTTACGGATTCAATTATCTTGTTGCAACAAGAAACAATAGTGTCTGCTGTAGGCCTGTAATTACTGTTTCTGTCGTTTACCAGAGACCAGCTTGCCCGCGACAGACGAGGGAGTACCTCAACTATAAAGTCTTTCTAAGTTGTTTCGTCTACAACCCCAATTCTGACAAAGTTGGGATGTTGCATAAAATGTCATAAACCTGTGTTTTATTTACAACGCATCATAGCAAACATATTAAATGGTTAAACTGAGAAACTGCAGCATTTTAAAGAAAAGGAAAAAACAAAGGTAACTTTCAGTTTAATGACAGCGACATGTTTTAAAAATAGTTGGGACAGAACCACGTTTTCCACCGTAAAGACGAGGGGATGCTTCAAACACACATGCTGTAAACATCTAGGAGCTGAGGAGAGCAGCTGCTGGAGGTTTTGGAGGGAAATGTCCCATTCTGGTCTGATGGAGGGTTGTAGCTGTTCAACCGTCCTGGGTCTTCTTTGCCAACTTCTTCTGTTTCATGATGCATCAAATGTTTTCAATCGTTGAGAGGTCTGGACTGCAGGCAGGTCAGTTCAGCACCCAGACTCTTCTACTATGAAGCCATGTTGTTGTCATGGATGCAGTCTATGGTTTAACATTGTCTTGTTGAAATATGCAAGGCCTTTTTAGAAAAGACGCCATCTGGATGCTGCATGTTGTTCTAAAACCTGTACGTACTTTTCTGCATTGATGGGGCCTTTCCAGACGTGTAAGCTACCCACACCAGAAGGACTAATGCACCTCCATACCATAAGAGAGGCAGGCTTTTAAACTGTTCACTAACAGGACATTCTCTCTCCTGTTTAATACAGAGGACATGTTGTCCATGGTTTCCAAAAGAATTTCAAATTTCATTTTGTCTGACCACCAAACAGTTTCCCACTTTGCCTCAGTCCATTTTAAAAGGGTTTTGGTCCAGAGAAGATGGCGGCGTTTCTGGATGGTGTTCACATATGGCTTCTTCTGCGCATGTTAAGAGCTCTAAGCAGCATTTATGGATGACGCAGCCAATTGTGTTTAGAGATTTGTCCCAAAGTTTTTAGAAATGGGGTTGTACATCTGATGTATATAAACATTATTAAATCTATTCACATTTCATCAATAGGTCTGACCTAAAATTAAAACATATAACATGAGACGTGAATGACGCAGCATCAGTTTTGTCATGAACATTCTTCTCAGCTTCAGCACAAGTTATACATTTTATTTGTAGATCAACAATAAAAGACAAAAATACAAAGCATCACATCCACTTTATATAGGCAGGAAAAAAAAAAAAAGGTTTAGAGGAGGGGAACATAAATCACAGCTAATGATTTAAAGAATGAACAATTTAAACAAGGAGAAACAAACATAAGCACTATAAGTTGCAGAGGAGTGTATAAAAAGTGATCAACTTACTTTTGAAATTTTCCCTACAGGGTAATTACATTAACCGGGCAGTTTAAGATCCCCACAGAATCAGAACTGCTGCGTTCAAAGACACCAGACGCTCTAAACAGAGCCGGCTTGTTTCAGACTGGTAGATGCTACAGGTCCTGAAACAATCCCACACTTAAGTTTGCAGCTTTATAATAGTCAAACTTTTTATTTCTTTTTTAATGACTGGTAATATCCCAATTTACCCTTGAGTCCCTACGATGTTACAGACTAGCTACAGTGGGCCGGCATTAACATCAAGAGTCAAGTCAACGTAAATAAACACATTCAACATGTTCGTGCTCACCCACTGAGTCTTTGTCTAGAGTTAAAGAACCAGAAGGAAACAGATCCACTTCCACCTGAGTGGGTGGTTAAAAGGAAATGGGCTCAACGCTATGACTGCTTTTCTGTTTCAGCAAAAGCTTTTACCAGCATCGAGTCCTTATTTATTTATTTATTTTTGTTCTTCGGCTCCTAAACCCATCGACTTTAAAATGGTCACAATGAAACACACATGTACTAAATGTACACAGACCTAAAAATGAAAAGAAACGGTTTCTAAGAGCTACGGTTATTTACACGCCTCCATTTATCTACACGATTCCCTTTGAGAAAAGCTGTGCTTTGAACAAAACCTGCCTCACAATCCAGACCTGCCAGCAGTGTTGTTAGCTGAGTCTCGCACAACTTGGACAAAACAATCACTTTTAACGTCCAACAAAAATAGTTGGTCGCAAAATAGGCTTGGAAGTCTTAATTCTTACTTACTTGTTCCTAAAATTGTTTATATCCCAGCTGTGTGTTGTGTGAGAAGTCAGTATGGCTAAAATTAAGAGCGAACTGCAGAAAGAAAACACTGACAAAGCAAAACACTCTCTGTTCATTCTGCAGAATGTCCATATCACACCCGAGTGTTCAAGTCTGAAGTGCACTGAAGTATCTGAGCTGCTTTCAAGTCCTGTTCGGATGCATTTACTACAACATGAAATGCTGCAAACGTATTCTGAACTCGTGGCAAAGCTTCCTGAAATACATGCACAATGTTTGTTTTACACGACCCTCCGACGAGCAGCTGAGAACAGCCGAGGGACGTGCTTTGTCAACATCACTATAGTGATTAATCAGCATTAAACAAAAGTGCATCATCTTTGTGGTGACATTTATTGACTTTCACTGTCTCTAAGTACTCATGTCAAGCTTTACACACTTGTAGCTTCTGTCTGCTGGCTCCTCTAAAAGCAAGCTAAATTCTCATTATACTAACATTTCATACATACCATCCTATATATTTTCAGTTGAATAAGAGGAACTCGTTTTACCCTAGCTTTGACCCTAGCTTTTTGTTTTGACACTCAACTTTTTAGTTAAACTGAGAAATTCAGTTAAATGTAATCTTATTTGCCTCATCGTAGTGACTCTGCTCTGTTTGACGTATTTTCATTCAGACACAAGTGATGCGTGACCATTTTCAACATATAAATCACTTTCAATCCACCTCACTGTTTTACGCTTGTGGAAGTCTTCAGAACTTATCAAAAGCTCAAATACAGAAACAGCTGAAATGTTTTTTCAACCAAAATCAGGTTCAATTTAAGATCCGGACAAGAAACTTTAAATGAAAGGAAGAAAATCTTGACTTGAAAGATCCAATTTCTATATTTCGTCTGGTCTTTTAATGCCAAACATAAAACCCAGCGTGAAAAGAGATTTTGGGAGAACGTTCTAAGATCCTACTCACTTGGTACGACATTAATGCACTTGTCCCCTTTTGCCACAAACAAAATGTGTATAAAAAGTGCTCCTGACAGCAGGTGGGGGAGGGACAAAGAGTAGCTGAATGACGGGGGGGGGCGGCTTATCGTCTTTCAGTTTGCGTCTCTTCGTTCTCGTCTCTGTGTCTTCAGTCTCTGATCTGGAGACGAGATGCACGAGGAGGGGGGATGAGAGGACGAAGCGTCTCTCTATGAGACGCTGGAGCACCGAATGCTTGGGGAGCCCATCTGAGTGAGCACCTTGTCGAGCCACTGCAGCGGGCCGTTCAGGTGCAGCTCGATCCAGCAGGGGGTGCTGGTCACCGTCTGTCGCCTGTGGAACCCACGAGGAACGAAGAAACAGATGTTAAAAATTAAAAGAAGAAGAAGAAAAAAAAATCCAGCTGTTTGCAGTGTGAGCAGACTTAAAAAAAATGGCAGGTTTCAGAAACACCCCAGTTATAGAGATATGGAGGACACCTGTGCGTTTTTGTATTGCAGTACAGCTCGACTTGTCTCAGCTATTTGCTTTCCACTGCATATATGCCCACTGCAACAGCTGATCATCATAGCAGTGACATGAGACCAGACACACAACTCTCAAAAAAATAAACAAATAAAATCAGCTAGTCAATTCTCTAAAGTCTTTATCTGTAATCTGTACATTAATATCCCACTGAAAAAGTTAACTAAGAAGTATTTATCCATTGATCAGTCGCGTTCTCGTTTTTCTCAAGTACATGTCTTCTGCTGATGAGCAATAAAACTTATGAACGCTTAATCTAGTGATCTGCACAAATAATGACCAAAAATGACATCGGTTTGAAAGTCTCAAAGTAAAATAAAAACCAAAACATTCATCTGAAAGGTACAAAGTGATGCTGAGGTCTTCATTTACACACGCTTAAAGAATTTCAGGTCTTTTTTTCTCATAGCAGGTAAAGTCCTAAATAGCATTTTTTTATTCGTTTTATTTTTGCCAACCTTTATGTTTGGCTTGTGTGTGTGCGTGTTTAATTGTCTGTACTGTGAACCACTGGAAACTTTCAGAGCGTATTCACTGGATGTAATGAGTAAAACATAAGACTGGAAACAGGGAACGAGGCGGCGGTAGGAGGAAGGAAAGAGGCCTGCCTGATCATGTAATCTGACTCCTGTCTTTAAGCGTCTCCACATGTCAGCGTTTGGTCTGAACAGGAGTGGTGAACACTTGCTCACAGCACAAAGGTCTTTCCCTTTGGAAACCTTGTGCGTGAGGCCAACATTCAGCCAATCCTTTTTTCCGTCGCCTCCTTTTCTACTATCAGTGAGTCAAACTGTGTGCAAAGCTCTGAGGAATGAATGAGGGAAAGTCTGACTTGTTTTCTTTTTTCTTTTTTTTTTTGACACAGCACATGTGTGTTTGTTTAAAAATAGTCTGGTGGGCCTGCTGGGGCCTGTTTCTATTGACGAGCGCTACGTGACGTCATACACCGGATTCACCAGAGCGTGAGCAGATGTCTGCGAGCTGAGGTGCTGGATTGTGAGTCGTGATTCACAGACTGTTTCTATTGTCTGCGTTTACACGCCACGTCGCTCTACGGCGAGATCATCTTTGCTCATGAGCTTGTCAAGTGCTGAAAAAGCAAATGGAGTGGGTGTATATTTATTTAAACCTGGTCTGTGACTCAGGGGACCAGGTCCTAAGCAAACTTTTGTGGGACAAATAAAATGTGCTTGTGTGAGTCAATTTACCAAAACCTAAAAAGGTAGGCAAAAAATGTTTACGTTAAACTCAATAATAAACAAATTCATTAGACCAAAAATGTTACACATTAGGCCTTTAAATTATTATTTTAAAATTTCATAAATATAATTCATCTGAGACAGCCTGATTCCAGTCAGGTGTTTGTAGTTGTGCTTTTCTTTTTCATATGATTCTTTCAACGATTTTCTACTAAAATCTAAAATTAAGTTGTGATATTTGTTTTGTTTTTTTTAAGAACAAAATTTGTTCAGGGGCCTCTGCGAAGACCATCCTTTCATGTAGAAACACATAAACAAATGCTTCTATATTATGATGTGTTTCTGCTTTATTCAGTTACCGTTTTGCTGTGCTGTCTTAAAAAAAAAAAAAAAAAACAGGAGCCCATCAAAATGTAAGATAATCATTTGAATTTGTGGAACGAGGAACAAATCCTTAAAATCCTGTACATTTCTACACAGAGCGGGACACCTGATCCCCCGGCCTGTGACTTCAGCTGACCTGTATTCAGCTCCCCAGCCCTTGACGAAGCTCATGCGGATGGTGCACATCCTGGTGAGCTGATAGACAGCTTCAAACCCCTGATTGACTGACTGCGCCAGCAGGGCAGCAAACTCCTGGTTGTTGAAGATCTTCAAGTTACATCCTGGGGGGAAGAACAGACAGAGACAGTGACACCTGAGAGCCAAGACAATAAAAAAACAAAACAAGTCACAACTGGTTCCAATCTACACACGAAAGCTGGGACTAATATGACCATTTATTTCAACTTCTATTTGTTAACGTATAAATTAGCACTTTAAGTTCACTGACATCTTTTTTTTTTTTTATTTGTGAGGTAAACGGAGAATACCTCAGGTCTGACCGAATAAAATAGCTGACTCACAAAAAGTCCATTAGATTTATGTATAAACGAGGGTATGAACTCAGACAACAAAATGCTCCAGTATCAGTTTCAGTAAATGTTCATCTTGCTGTCAAAGAGAATTTGTTGAGGAATCTACATGGAAAGAAAACACACGAGGCAGAGAAGACATCCCTGGGTTGATGTTGATGGAAGTGGTGAGATTTGGCCTTGTAGTTGTGATGGTACACATACAGCACATCTGCTCTGAATCATCCAGTTTAAAAAAATTAATATGATTAATCACTGTTTAGCTAACAAGGTCCTCCAGTGTAGTTAATTAAGCTGTGAATACTGAAAGTGCTTTTACTGAAAGTGGGTTTTTTGAATAAAACCTACACCTGTGATTACATTCTGCAGTCCAACAATTAGACACAGCTCTTTCAGTGTTGTTGGTTTTTTTTCCTGTAAAAGTTGACCTCAGCTTCTTTTTGGTTATTAGAATGTTTTCATACAACATTTCAAGTGACAAAACATTAATTCACACACATTGAGAAAAAGGAGCCATGGACTGGCTTCAAGACATTCAGACACAGACAAGAGCTGTGCCACCTCTGTGACAAACAGAGTTTCCATCTACCTGTCTCCACTCATGTCTACGTTTTTCCAAACTCATCACACTTAATGTTTTTCTGCCGACTCTGCCGGTTGGACACACACCTGGAGGGATCTTGCAGACCGTGGCAGGGTGCCAACCGTAACGCTGATTACAGTTGGGGCTCTGGACAAAGATAGCACTGTCGCTGAGACACTCCGCAAACACCTCTCCTCCGATGTAGTACAGCCTCACACCACGCCCTTAGAGAGAAATAAGCCAGAACAATAGATGTGATGAACAGCAGAAGTAATTACTGCTTGGGTTTGACTGACACTGGTCTGATTTGAGCGGAGTGCCGAGCCCCACCGATGTGTCTGCGTGTTAACTCCACAGCTGCGTTGCGGTTGACGTTGGACAACAACCCGAGGCAGAAGCGCTCAGAGTTGGAGGGGTCTGTGAAGCCATCCACTGTCAGCGAGGGCTGCGAGGCGTGGAAGGTCTCCCCTACTCGCTGATTCAGCTCATAGTACGAAATAGAGCACCAGAAGGCCGGCTCACAGTACGTTACTGGCTGGAGGTCTGGGACAGAGAAAGATACAGTTGATTTGGTTAAAACACAGAAACAAAAGAGACCAGGAGTTCGTGTACAATGTCTGTGAAGAGACTGAAATGTGCAGGTCTGTCTGGTTTGTAAGTGAAAGAAACAAAATAAGAGTAGACAGACACTGGAGTCAGTGCTATGGGTATATAAAGTGAATGCAATTTAAAATAAATCAAGCAGACGACACAACAAATGGGAGAGCAAACAGAAATGATGAGAATTGATAATAAAATGAATGAAAAAGTGGGGGGGAGGGTAAATAAGTAGTGAGAGATTGGTTCACAAAAAGTCAGACCCCGTTTTCCCACAGTTTTCACCAGAAAAAAACATGTAAATTCAATTTCCACTGATGGAACACCAGGCCCCAAAAGGTAAAATTAGACTCATTATTCTGGTAATTTGCTCTTTTCTCCTCAACACGGAACCCTCTCTAACAACTTCAACATTTAGTCAAAGTTCAGACGAGAGCAGGACAATGCTGCCAAGTAAAACCGGTGTCATTTTCCTCTTTAAACAAGCTGCATTCCAGCTAAAGACCCCCTGGCATTTTCTCATCCTGAGAGAACAAACGTAGGATATTTTTATTGATGTTAGTGTGAACCGAACAGTGTCTTGGCCTGTCTAACAGCTCACACTGTGGGTGTGAAGGACAAAAGCTTCTTTCATCACCTCGTTTCCTCTTGTAAAAACGTAGTGAAACCAAACAAAGAATTCCCACTGGGGATATACACTAGTGAAACATTATGTCTGTAAGTGAAGAAGAGCAGAAAGAAAAACCCCACACAGAAGGGCAGTTCTTACCTAAGTTACTGTGCGTGGGGGAAACAGGGTTCGGAGACAGGTTCGGGGAGCTTGTGTCCATACTGTGGGTCATCTGGTGGTCATTGGTCTCTCCATCCTCACTGAGGTAACCCGGCGGTGGCGTTTCTGAGAAACATGAAAACACGTAAGACCAAGACACACAAAGACAACAACTTATCAAGACACAGCTGCTTGACAGAACTACTGCAAAGCCATGGTTTATACAGATAATGCCTGGCTAAAGTGAACACAACTGAGGCAATCTATTTCCAATATCCTAGCATATCCATACCCCTAGATTTTGAATGTCTCTTTGACCTACTACTTGACACAAAAAGAATCAGGACACCCATAGCCTTTAGCATGAACGTGCAAAAAGTAAAGTGCCAAACCAAGAAGTAAAGCCAGTATTTCAGTATTTAACACTCAGAATTTTGAGTGTTTGCGATTAGCGAATTGTGCAAACACGTTTTTTCAACTAACTTTTGAAAATCGCAACCTAATTTTGTGTGAACGGCTTTTAAAGCCCTGTTCTAGGCCGTTCACATTATTGCATTGCCCACCTCCACCCACTCTGCCTTGGCCTGCTTTGTACCCACTTTGAACACCGCCCCCCACATTTATGATTTATTCTACTGAAGAACAGTTTTGAAATGAAGATAGGAATATACAGACCATTTTTAAAATAATGATTATTTATGATTTGTGTGGGTTTTAGACCTGAACATTCGGGACTGTAGCCTTGGATGTTTTCTGTCATAAGGAGAGTGTGCAGGAGTCAAAATAGAGCTCTAGTGCTCTAAAATTACAGAAACTAAATTGAATAGAAATCGAGAAGGATTTGAGAGGCCCGCAACAATTTTACGACTATTTTAAGAGAAAATTTGTCACAATTTTTTGAAGATGTTCGAAATTGAAGTGAATTAAAGCCTGCAAGTTTCTGCATATCATGCGAAAAACAAACAGAACCCCCATGAACATTTTTTTAAGACATTTTGGAGACTCCCTCTCTTCTCTACCTTAAGGGCAAGAGAAGAAATGGGATTCACTAATTGAAATATTCAGAATTTTAGGAACAGTCAGTGTTAAATTTATAAAAGACGGCATTCAAATAAATAAGAACTCTTCTGAGAATAACTAAGAAATCCCAAGCAAATAAACAACTGTTTGTTCACAATATTAAATTTTCACCTTTTTCCAGTCTCTACTTAGAGAGGTTCTGCTCAAAGACTCTAATGCTGTTCAATTTTTGTTAATGAGTTACTCCCTAATTTGAGGCTCTTTTAATGTGAAAATGCAACACTCCAAAGCCCTTTAATCAGAGAGTATGTGAAAATAAAAGCATGGCCTTTTGTCTCAGGCGTAAAATCTTAACCAGCATTTTACAAACATGTTTTGACACACCGTGAACTGACCCTTAAAGTGAGTCGTCTTTGGAAGCGTACTGGTACCTGGTATGTAGTTGCTCTGAGGCTCAATGCCAGCAGGGAAATTGGTGTTTTCAGGGATTGAATGGCTGTAGTCGTCCAGGGGTGGGAACTCACTGGGGATTTCTGTGTGTCTGGGCACCAGCACCGGTGGGAGGACTAAGACACGAACATCAAGTCAGAAACAGACAACATGCAGTTTCTCAGAATATTGCAACAGTGACTGGTTCCTTATCTTAACTTCCAAGACGAACCAATATGAAGTGGATTGTAAACAGCATTTTAGAGGTAAGACTCTTTACCACAAGTTGAAATAAAATGAAACATTTATAAAATCTATAAACATCCTCCCTTAAATTCATGGATTTTTTTTCTCTTCTAAAACTAACATTGTAAGAAGGACCTACTGATCATCTAAGCTGCCGTACCTGGCGTCTCCACTCTCTGGTAGTGGTAAGGGTTGACGCACACTTCATCTTTTTTTGTGTGGAAGGCATACTCGCACAGCTCCACCGCTCGCAGCTCATGGTGGGACTGCAGGTCGGGCCAGCGCCACAGCCGGCAGTAGATGACATGGGGCAGACCTTTCCTATGGGACACCTGCAGGCGGCCGTCCAAAGATCTGCGAGAGAAAACGAAGACGAAAGTCTGTCAATAATTTGCAATCTTCTGTCTGAAATCTTAACAGTAAATTTTCAATAATTAAGCAAGAACAAAGATGCTTTCTTGAGTTGTGTTTTTTTAAACCTTACATTTTCCATAACATGGTTTAATTTACAGTCCCTACCTTCCAATTTTTTAACCCTCCTGTGGCCTTCGGGTCAAATTGACCCTAAATTAAAATGGCTTCTCTTCCTCTCTTCAGGGCTTCAGGAGGGTTAGGTAGCAGTTTGATCTGGTCTCTATAGCCACATTATCTGATACCTTGTTAGGATGATTCCTAAAAGCTGCAAGTTTTCTCTGAATGTTTTGAACAACATGTCATTATAGAAAATTCAGACTTGATGAAGGCCAAAAATACCTCAAGCTGATTGTGTTTGATGGGGTTTATTTTAAAGCAAATTAGTTTCTTTTCCTAAGCATTACCAAGTACTTGTATTTATCCTAAGCATAGCTGAGAAGTAAGAGTGTCCTGTAAAAAAAAACAAAAAAAACAAAAAGAGATTTTATTTTACTCTTTATCCCACAAGGATTCACCAGACATAAGTTGATTCTCCAAAACAAACTCAGGAGCTGGTGTTCACTACCGCAGTACTCTGAAAAGACCCCCTGCTGATGAGAGCACCAGCTTTGAGCACACTTGTAATGATGTGATGTCTATTAATAAACAACTGGAAATGAGATTACAGTATGTGGAACAGGAACTTCATTGTCCAGTGTAACATCTGCACTCACCTGGGAAACAATGCTCCTGACAGGAGGATTTACTTTGGTGGCTGCTTGACATTGCACATCGATATATTGGGGGTGTAGCTGCTTATCTTGGAGCACAATGACCCATGACAGAAAAATAATAAAATCCATGTTAAGCTCATCGTGTTATGCAAGAGTCAACAACCACATATGCCTCTGTGTCTCTGTCTCAACCACCCACTGCTGCACACAAACACTGACTAAGGGTCAAAGGCTTAAACTGAAGGCTTTTACAAGGACAAATGCCATTTCCGAATCAAAACAAAACAAAATCATTTATTATCCAACTACTGAGACCTCAGTTGCACCACATCTGGGTCATTTATGGTAAATCCAGCAAGTTGTGTTTTATTTTTTTATAGTCAAAGCTTTAAATCACAGGCTCTGTGCTTTCCAAAGTGACTAGGAGCATCCTAGCAGCGGGTGGGGTATTACATTTTGTAAATGGTGTCTGTGTGGTACACGCACATGTACGATTATAAAACCGTAAAAGTAAATAAGATAGTATAGATAGTAGAAACATTTAGATTCAGATGAGCAAAAATCTACAGCCTGCATCAGAGAATTGATGCAGAACAAACAAAAAAAACTACATGTTTTTTTAAAGCAAATTACATCCAGACAGCAACAAAATGTCAGCATTTGGTTCAGGAAAGACCCAAGGATGCACACTGCAGGACCATGCAAAACAGGACAACAGGTCCACAGGTGACAAACAGGATGACAGACTGGTGTAAAAGCGAGAACCGGGAGTTTAAGTATGCTGGGAGAAGTGCTTACAAGTGGAGAGAGCAGAAACTAATGGACACGGGAAGCAGGTGAGGGTGGTCAACTGAGGGCAGAAATGACTGAGGGGGAATGGCTGATAACACAGGGAGACACAGAGAAAAACAAACAAAATAAAAATAAAAAAAAACAAGGAATCTCAGAATAAAACAGAAAGTATTCAAAAAAACAAAACAAAACAAAAATATAAGGAACATCATGACAAAGTGAACTGAATCTACAGTAACAAAAGGAGAAGAAACAAAAACAACCACAAAAACAACGGCTCGTGACACAAAACGTTTCGTTTGTTTTAGTCAAATTTTGTGCTTGCTCTGATTGCTGTTTAGCTCATCAGCGGGCGAGGAGGAAATGTTTTCCAGAACCACAACACACTACCACTTTTACAAAGTATATACTCAAATAAATGTCATCTCTGCAAAGCTAATAATAATCATTTTAACACATGTTCAAAGCATATTCTATAATTAATAAGAAAAAGACAATAATATGGTATATTTATTTTGGTTCGTATAACTTTTGTTTGTATAACTCCACATGTGACCCATTTCCTTTTTCTATTTGAGTTTTCCTGTGTTTAACATATTTTGTAATGATAAATACTGACAACTTCCTTTCACCAGATTTCATAACTTGGAAATGTTTAGGACTGATTGCAACATCACTTTGAACTGTTTTTGTACTTTTGGAAGTTACCACATAAAATCCCATGAAATGTGAAATCTGTTATACCTCTAATAAATACAACATATAGTTTGATTAAAGTTGTATCTTCTTAATTTAGATTAATAAACCTTAGTGGCATCAAATAACCACACTGCTTATAACTATAGAACTATAATTATTTACTAATTAGTGAGTCAGACTACTACCTTGCCCTTTTATCAAAATAAAAGTAGTCAGAAAAAGATTGTCTGATGTGTGGCTTAAAAAAATAAAAATAAAATCAAGACCAGGCGTGAGCAGAACCCACAGAACCAAACCAACATAACTATTTGTATTCATACAAAGTGACAGATGTTGGTCAGTTTATATTACTGTTGTATGTTGTATAATGTCTGTAATAAGGGTTGTGTCATAATTTAAGACTTTTGAACAATTGTAAAAAAACAAACATACTGTTAAAAATAAACACTAATTCATGAGCGTACTGTAAAATTTCAATGTTAACCTGTTTAGATGGTTTTACATCTTATGAAGCTGAAGATTCAGAGCCTGACTGCATGGATGTCTCTGGAAATGAACACTTTAAAACCTTTATTCACATTATTAACATTTACAAGTGCCATTTTAATCTCTGCCATTTTCCTTTGTAAGCATAAATATATATATTTGCATTTCAATAAAGCAATCACTAAATACACTAAATGGACATTCTTCTGAAAACTGTCAGCTTTTAGGGGGCTGTCTGCCTTACAGTGCTTTTTAAACTGCACTTTAGGTACAACTGGGTGAACAGGAATGATTAAGTGGGTATGAAAACCATCTAAAAGAGAAACTCGTGTGGTAAACCTCTACACAAAGATAGGACCAGGGACCTGGGCCAGAGAACAAAATAATAACATACATTTAGTGTGTAAAATGAGCAACCAGGCTACGTTTCTGTTAACTGCTAAGTTGCAGTAGTTGCTGTTCAGACTTCCTGCGGGGGCTCCTTACAAACATTTGCAGGCTCACGCAAATGACTAGACTACATCTGTTTAAAACCAGCAGGCTGCAGGAACTGCAAACCTGAGAGCATTTATACTGCTGTACTGCCAAGTCAGTTTATTATTATGAATGCCCGCCATCAATAAAGGCATACAATAATATAATTGCCTTCTGTGTGTGTCTGTGTGTGTTTGCTTGTTTATCTGTCTGTTAACAAAATATCTCAGGAAGCACTTTTTTTATTTTAATAAAACTCATGAAAGGTAATCATTGAATTACATTTGGAGTCAACCTGATTCAGTTAATCAACCTTAAACACTGAAATAGACATAACTCAGTCATTTTAACAGAAACTGAGCTAAATTTAGGTGTTTGTAGCTGAGAGTCTGCTCTGAGGGCTAACAGGGATTCCCCGGTAACATGCAGCTACTGAGCTAAGGTACTGTACCTCAGAAAGTGTAATGCCAAATAAAATAAATGTTAAATTATTTCAAACCAAATTAAAAAAAGGAACTCAAAATTCTGTCATAAAGATAAAAAAGCAGCAACTTATCAAAACTGAGCATATACACTCACCGGCCACTTTATTAGGTACACCTGTCCAACTGCTCATTAATGCATGTTGTGTAATGGATGTTGGTGCCAGACGGGCTGGTCTGAGTATTTCAGAAATTGCTGATAAACTGGGATTTTCACGCACAACTATCTCTAGGGTTTACAGAGAATGGTCCGAAAAAGAGAAAATATCCAGTGAGCGGCAGTTCTGTGGGCGCAAATGCCT
>JAOXNZ010000044.1:23496673-23508435 GCA_028566095.1 Kryptolebias brasiliensis | reverse complement strand
GGGGACATTGATATTGTGGTGGCTTCAGACAAGGAAGTGAACGTGGAAGCAGTCAGAGATGCCTTTCAGGAGGTTTTCCTTATGGCCTTTGCGGAGGTTTGCACTTTAGTGCTTCTAGTTAGATATACATCTACAACTGGATAACCTTTGATGTCAACTTAATTCAAGATGGCCACCACAACCGACTGAGCTTAGAAATCCCAAAAATGACTATAAGTCCTCACATTTTACAGACATTATTATAAAATTTGGTGTGGCAGTAGCTGAGCATCGTCCCAACACGAACTTTGTGGATAAGACATCACACAATATTTTATATTTAAAAACCATGGCATTAACTGTTAGAGTCAACACTGTTTGTCTGTTTGAAAAATACTTTATAAACATCTGCAGCTGATTAACTTTTGGAATTGACCGAACTCAAGATGACCGCCACAGTTAGCTGACTTTAGCCAACACCAAAGTAGCTATACCTCAGTGACTTCTACAGATATTGTGCTAAAAGTTGTACCTGAGAGCTATTCACAACACATATTCCAAGCGCTACCAGATCATGAAATATCGCAGCATTGCATGAAACTGCATTTTTATTTTCAAGGTTTGACCAAAACGGCTAAAACGCTGTCATATTTCATCATTAGATGATCTTAGTCTTAAACTTTGGCTTTAAGCAATGCTGAAACGTTCAATGTTTTATAGTATTTGTCTAAATGTTTGTTGAGCTTACACAAAACTTGAATATATTTTCTTCAGACTTCCACAACAACTGATTTTATTTTATGGTAAGAAATATATCTTTTTCATCAGTTTGCAGTATTGATCTTGTGTAGTACTTGGTCAATATAATTTGTACTTTCTCTGCCTACCTCACTTACAGTCAGCATGAGGAAAGTAAAAGTTTTAAAAGTGTTTTTGGTTTAGTTCATCAGTGTTTAAATAGTTTTTGAAAAAAAGAATTAGAAAAAATGAATAGTGTGTGTTTCTTGCCGTGACAAATTACAGTTTTTGTGAATAAGATTGTGATGTATGACTTTATTTTGCAAAACCAATCTAGGGTGTTGTGCTAATTGGGTATGTGAGTCTGTTAAATATGTGAAGTGGTTTTGGGACAAAAAAAGGGCTCCTTTTTCCAGATTTTACCTAAGTAATAAAACAAATATGAAGTAAGATCTAAACTCCTACTGCTAACTCCACCACTAGATCCCACAAAAACTAAAACTTAGATCGTGTTAAACTCTGTCCACAGGATGGCAGCGAAAACCTCTGAGCTGACAGCGAACCTTTCAAACGTGTGGCAGAGATGAGCTTAAAGCTGTTATTTTACAAAATGCTGCAAAGCTCATAGGATATATCCAGAAGTAAAAGTCAAATTTTAAGAAAGAAACTTCTTTCCATTCATGGTAAAAAGCTGTAAAACTATTTTAAAGTTTGAAAGTACTGTTACAGTTTTTCTTATGTAAGTTTAACATGTTTACTCCTTTTTCCCTTTACTCCTACTTGTTGCATCCCATGATGCATTAGATCTGCTTCAGTGTTCATCAAAAATCCCCATCACAGGAATTAAAAAGTGACATGCTTACAACTGTCTCTCTAAGAAACTGCTTATTTTTTAATAACGTATAATAGAAAAAATAACTTCTGCCATTTGAGCAGCATTTCTTTATTCTCACAGTTTAATGTTGCTCCAACATTTTTGTGGTTTTTTTCTTGTTGTTTATGTAAAATCCTGGCCAGGTTTTTTTTTAAGGATGTCTTGATTTTCAGGACTTTCCAGTGCACCAAATTAAAATGTACGGAGGAAGAGAAATGACAGAGTAAAGAGACAAACACAGAGAAGAAAAAGGAAAGTTTGAAGCGGAGGTGAAGGCTTACAGTGGCGCTGCAGGGCCTGCGTTGACAACTCTTCAGCAGTCTTAAGAAGATCTGTAGTTACTGTAATGTTGCCTTCAGGGCTCAGGCTAGTACCTGCAACATCAGCAAACTGACAGACTGACATATTTTTCTCACCTCAGTCTCTGCTTGATTGACAACCACAGCACCCCCGTTCCTCTTTAAGAAAAATCCCCATTAATACACTTCAGCAGCACAGATCTGAACACATATCTAATCGTTCTCTCGCTGCTCTTGTTCAACAAACCAAACTCTGCTTTTGAAAGGCTATCTGGTTACCGCAGCAGGGGAAAAACAAGAGCGTTTTCATCTTCTCTTTTCAATATGACGGGGGAGAAAATGAGATCTTTTATTTCAAACACGTTGCCTTTGTGCCCCGGTTGAAGGCCTCTCAGTTCCACCCTTTAATTTTTGTTTTTAATACCTTATTGGAGACAAAGGGCATGAGATGAAAAATGGTTGTATACTTCAGGCTGGTAAAAGAGGAGGTCAGACAATAAGGCTTTGTGGCTTTAGCTAACCGCCAAAGTTCAATAAAACGCTTTGATATGAGAAATAATGTGTGTATGTGTCATAGAAAGAAGAGAAGAGAAGACATGAAAGAGTCACGTTTATTGTCTTTAATAGTTTGAGGGTTGTTTAATGACAGCCTCCAGGTTTGTGTTGAAGTACTGATGTTCCCTGATGAAACAGCAGGAGTTGCGTGGACTTAAAATAACTTATATTGTAACTATATTTGCAGAGGTAGAAGATTTCTATATAGTTTATAATTGTTTCATTGTGTGAAAACATATATTTTTGTTTTATGCACACAGTAAATGCAGTTTGAATAGTTAAATAAAAAAGCGTTCAGATGTTGCTTAAGTTTAGTTCAATAAAAAGATCTGAAGGTTTGTGCAAAATATTGTACAGTGTTGTGCAAAAGTCTCGAGTCATTCCTCATTCCCTATTTCTCATTTCAGCCAGACATTGTTGTAATCTTCTAAAGTAGTTTTGATCAACAGTTTTTCTGGCTTTCTGAAGGTCTAGCGGCTGCTTGTTCTGTATTTAGAGTTCAGTACCTGATCATTTTCAGAGGAATTTTTTAACAAAAGTCATTTACTTCTGAATTTTGAATCATTAAAGTGTAAAGAACTGAAATGATGACGCAGCTTTGTGTCAAAACATAACAGAACCTACTTTGGATCCTTGGGCACTTTGTCACCAGCAATCTCCCACAAAGAAAAGAAAAAAAAAAATACCAAAGATAACACAGTTTGACACACAATAATATTTTAGCATGAACACTCGTGTATAACGAGTGGGCAGTCAATGGAAGGATGGTGCAGTTCTCAGCTCTGAGCTGATGGTTTTCTTTTTCTTATTTTTCCTGAAAGACAAACCTTCAGACATTTTTCATCAGCTGCAGAAAGATTTATTCTGGGTTTGACCCTTGTGACACCGTTTTGCTTTGCAGATTTCTCTTTCTCATCAGCAATTGTAAGGTTCACCTAATAAACAAAAAAGCAATAATGCTCTGTCAGTAATTTATCAAATATTAAATTAGATAAAAACAGCACATAATTGTGTTTTTGTTTACTTAGTAAGCCATCTTTCTGGGAAATAGCTGAAAACACAGAAGTTGGGGTTGATCAGAGTCCAACAGTTTGTTTTCAGACTTTTTTCCATTTGAAAAAATTAAATTCCAAATTTGTTGTAAAATGTAGATTCAGTTAAATACAAGCAGCAGTTCTTGAACCCTTTGATACATAAACCCCCCAAAAACCAAGAAACAAAATGGAAAACCTAACAGCTTGATTACAAACATGAACAGCTTTGCTCACATGAGCAAGAAATATTCTTCACGTTTGCCTCTAAAAACCACCTGAAATGAAGCCCAAGTTTCATCAAGTGTTCACGCCAACGGGGAAATATGATGTAATTTTAATTTATTTGTTACCAGACAGCTGGCTGTTACTTAACATTAGCATATCTGTGTTGTGTTTTAAATGTCTGAACTAATTTAGTGCAAAACTAACAATAATGCTCACAAACAAGCTGAAACAAACATAAAAAAAGAAAGAAGTCACTTTTGCTTGTCTGCAAGACAGCTGACTGTCAGCACGCCTGTGTGAAGCTAGTCAAAAAAATAAGAATAAATTAAATAGGCACACTTTTAAAATAAAATAAAGAAAAAACAAAATAAGAGAATTGGCTATTTTCCCCCCAATAAAAGTTTTTAAACTTTTCTTTAGAAAAATTACAATAAGTTTGCTTATATATATATTTGGAAAAGACGAAACAAAAACTACAGCATGCAGAGTAAAGTCATCCAGTCATGATTTCATGGTTTGCAGATGTGTTCCTGTTTGGTTGAAGTTTCAGGATGTAACTCTTATTCTGTGTTCGTAACCCTCATCAAACTGTGAGAAACATGGAACTGATGGCAACAAGAAAGAATAAATATCCTGTTTCAACATGCTTGTTTTGTTCTTAAAAAGATATCTGTAATACTAAGTTTTTATTTTCACAGAAAACTTGACTAATCTTTGACTAAAATGCACCCTTTAAAATGTTTCCACTTCCCAGTGTTTTTGAAGTAGACACTTTGGCTCTGTCTAAATGATGGAGCCTTAATAACCTGGCAGTTTAAGGTGCTATCAGGTTCATTAGTGCTCAGCCAGCGGCTCATTCTTTAAGCCAACTCTCATCAGTTTAAAAGCTGCATTTTCAATTTACAGCAGTGAACCTCTGACAAGCCCAACCCAGTGCTAGAACAGCTACCAGAATAAACAAAAACAGTGTCAAAAAGCATCATTTTCCTCTCTGGTTGTATTCTAGTAGTTTTCACTTTTTTTCTCCTGCCGCCAAAGACGCAAGGGTGATAATGATTTTGCCAATGCTTTTGTGTGTGTGCACGCTCATGTCTGTTTGTATCTCTATTTTGTTATCAAAAGATCTGATGAACCAGTGGACAGATTTTAACAAAAGATTTGGAAACTAACTGGATGCACATCTACAACTCATTAACTTTTAGAGCAAACGTAAAAATGGCTTTAGCTCAGTCAATTTTACAGATAACACCAAAAGATTTTGTGTGGCAGTAGCTGAGAGTCACCCCAAACATATACTCTTAGCACTAACACACCTCACAAGATCTCACAGCATCACATGAGAGCGTGCTTGATGTCATTTACAAAGTTTGACCAAAAGGGTTATAACTCCAGCCTCATCATGAGATGCTTTTTGTTTAAAACTCTGACATCAGAGGTGGTGGGCGATACGCATTCCTTTAAGAAATGCTGGACCTTTTAACGTTCTCTTTATGCCTGAAAATTTGTGTTTCTATTTTGTGCTTTGCTGGCAGCTCCACCTCCAGCAACTTAAGGATGCTTTCGATCAAGTTCAGGAACATGCACTGCACTCTCAGAAAACACACATTTGCATCAGATCTGAAATGGGATGAATGGAAATAGAATTTACAGCAAGAGAACCAAGAGAAGGTGAAAACACCCCCCCCCCTCCCCCCTCCTTCCCCGGGAGGAAACCTGAGTCGGGTCAGTACCGCGCGCGAATCGACCGCGCTGGCATCTACCAGAGCCAAAACCTCATTCTGGAAGTTTGGAAAGCAGAGCGCTGCAGCGACAGCATTTCCTGCATCCATTTACAGTCCCCCAATATGGAAAACATTTTAGCCTCTTAAAGGAAAAAGTCAAGTCATACATTGGCTGGCTTGGTATTTAAAGTAATTTCCAGTTTTGTGAAGGAAATCTTTTATCTGTGAACAATAGCTACAAAGTGAAAACAGAAGGGGTGATGGTTTGAAACTTGATTGTGTGGTTTTAGAGTAGAAATGTTCTTTGTGAAAAAAAAATTACATTGAAATCTCTAAAATAAAACAAGTCAAACGTTCTGTGTGTCTCTGGAAAATGTGCTGCAACTATTGTCTGGGTGGTGTGGCACTCCGCCAACATAACCAGGCATAATGTTTACACAGACCACTACTGAACCACTATTTAACCACTATATGTTGTATACATTTCAATGGTTTACAAAGCTGAAGCTACATTTATTCAAAAAATACCTGCGGAAAACAAAAATGACACGTTAACCCTGTGATTTCTGTTACAATAAAGTGCAAGATACAGTCAGGTTTCCTCCCAGGGAAGGAGGGGGGAGGGGGAGGGGATGTTTTCACCTTCTCTTGGTTCTCAGGACGCAGATGAATGCTGTAAATTTATTGTAATCTACTTAAATATATTCAAAATACATGCCATTTTCTAAAAGTTAATGATTTCAACTAAAATTTACTAAAACTCTTAAAATGAGTAAATTAATCTTCATCATCTTGTTTTCTTTTTCTCAACAGAAACTGGAAAAGCAAACAAGATCAGGCTGTTATTGCAGAATTATTTTTTTTAGTTATTTCCACAGTAACCCCAAATTTAACCACAAGTTCATATTTGTCTGGCATGGAAAAAAAAAAAGTAGTTTCAACCGTGGTGTGGATGATTTAGCGGTAATTAGCTTGTTTTTGCTGTGTGTCAGCCATTTGTGTCAAAGGTTTATCACTTCACAGTTACACAAAACTTCAGTGGTCATAAATTCTTCATGTCAGCAAGCAGCCTAATTTAAGTAAAGGATTGATTTGATTTATATTAATCAGAATGACAATGCACTTTATAGCAATAGTTCAGATCTTCTGAAGTGGGTGTTGTTTGGGAAAAGTTCTGAATAATTAGTATCTTATCTGCTGCAGATAGCTTTTTGATATTTTGGAGAAATACATTTTGCCGGATTTCCAGTGCGGCCTGTCGTGCTTTCAGAAAGAATATCATAATTATTTTTGATGGAATAACCTTCTGATGTAAAGATGATGGTAAAAGTTTATATAAAAAACAGCACTCACATGATCTACTATAATTGTTTAAGATTTGAGCTATTTTAAGATACAATCAATACGCTGCTATCTTGGCTCAACTTGTCTACCTGTTAGCTTGTCAATCCAGACAGAATGAAACTATTTCTTCAAGTTGACTTCAATCTATCATAATGTTTAGAGTTTAAACCTTTGGGAGTCAAATGTTGAGTACAGATCATAGACACAAGGAAGAAGTTAGGTTTTATTGTTACGGATATGGAAATGCACAATGTCTTCGGTCACCGCTGGTTTGAAAAGAGGGGGAGCTGATTACTGAAGAATTCAACAAATGAGATGCACATGAAGTGTTTCCAGTATGTTTGTTTTTTAATTGTTTTTCCTTTGCAAGTAGGACAGGAGTTACCCAGTCTAGGTGCCTGAGGAGGAGAGTGAAGTAGGACGACAAGAAAGATCAGAAAGAAGGTGGTAGACAGTGAGCAAACAGGTGAGGACCCAGGTGAGTATGAAAGCTGAGGCTTACCCCGGATTACAAGTAAGTAGATTGGTCTAGGTCAGGGGTGGCCAACCCTGATCCTTGAGGGTTACTATCCTCCATGTTTTACTTGTTCCCTTGCTCCAACACACCTGATTTAGTGTTTAAATTACCTCTTCATGTTTTACAGAAGTCTCTTAATCACCCATTGATACAAGTAAAACATGCAGGATAGTGGCCCTCGAGGACTGGGGTTGACCATCCCTGGTTTAGATAGACCAGAAGACTTTCAGATGTTTCAACGAGAAACGCTTCCAAGAAGTGATCAGAACAGATCAGAGGTCTGTGTGGAGATCACAGGTAAACATTAACTAAAGTAAAGGAGACTTAAAAACCTTTAGAATGTAGGAAGGACTTCAACAGTCTGGTGAAGAGCCGTGTTTTTTAACTCAGCCCTTTAACGAGTGCTTTATTGGGAGGTAATGAGTTGCAAATATGACCACTTGAGCCAGAGAAGAATTTGACAGCAGCACCTGCTGGATGATCTCAGCATAGCAGAACTTGCTCACAATTCCACCTAGAAAAGGAGAAGAATAGAAAGGACAATGGGGAAAAGATGCAAAGACGAGAGATGGGGAAGAGAAGAGATTAGAGGGAAAAGAGGGAAGGGGGCTCTCGTGACTCCTGCAATACTGACCGATTCAAAGAGCTTTCTACAACAGGCAAGATGTTTACTGTTCATAATCTTTCCACAGAACCTAACCTAAAAAGGTCGTATCGACATTTTTGCAGCTTCTTTCAGCAGTGCAGCAACTCACAGTCCTGTTTTCTTTCTTTTTTTGTATTTTCAGAGATATAATTAACAGTAACTACATGATGTTACATTCCCATTGTGTCTCATTTTTGTGGTTGGGTGTTTTTCTAAACTGGTAGAGTGTAGGTGCAGGACTGGATGAACACGCCTTAAGCAAGATTTGTATAATTGCGAGAAATATTTGCAAATGCTCCATGACTTATTAAAAGGTTTGATAGACAACTTAAGCTATGACAGGTAATTACAGCGATAATCCTCAGTAAATGTGTGTTTTCTTTCGCAGAACCCTATAAATAAATAAACTACACATTATTTGTTTTGCACAATCTTTTCCAGTTAGTTTCGGCCTCTCAGATCTTGTCTATTTTGAGGAACCTGTGAAGTGAGTTAGAAGAAAGAAAAGAAAACTCTTTGGGTGATCTGAGGGGTTTAATGGGAGCTGAAGAGTCTCTTGGCTGCTATTCAAGAAGCAAGCAGCTTCAGGCGGTACTGGTTGTGGCTCACAGCCGCTGAAAGAAAAGGCTGTCTCCAACCCCCCCTCCCCTCCTGAGTCTCTGTCTCCATATAATTACACTGTGGCTGACAGACATGGTGCTTAAAGCAACAAAACAAAGACGGACGAGGAAATAAACAGCACCTCACTGAAAGGGCGAGTCTGAGACGTGCACACTGCTGAGTTTTATACTGTTGGTTTAATGGATACTGGAAGTGGTTTTTAGTCAAAGCAAAGCTATGTCACTGAAAGCCAACAAGATAACAGTAAGTCATGATATTACAGATTAATATACATTAATGAGGTAAAAACAGGCAACGATGCATCAGTTAGAACTACTTTTTCATGCATTAACTGTTAAAGAGTCTGAAATGATTTTCACGTGATTTTTGTTTTTGACATCAACATCACAGTTCATCACATATCATTTAAAACTACAAGCCACCAGGATCAGGTCAACATTCACTGTCTCAAATCTACAGAAAATGAAAACCACGTGTCCTGGCAGTTGATGTGAAGCAGAAAGTGGAGGAAACAAATCAAAAAGAAAAACAAATTATTGCTTACAGGTCAAACATAAAACATATCCACCCGTGGCTGACCAAGAGCTGTTTAGGGTCTGAGCGAGAGGCTGCTTTAGACTTGTCCGTCTTGATTGTTTGGTTGTGAGGACAAGATTAATCAGTGCTGACGTGAAATCAGCCACAAAGCAGGGAGCAGATGTCTGAGCTCTCTGTGGTTTCACACTCAAGAGGGCTCACTAACAGCCGAGGTATCGATCCACGCTCACTCTGAGCAGCGACGTGACAAAACATTGTCAAGATGATGATGATGATGTGAGAAAAGAGTGTGGCATATCTCTAGTTCATGCTGTGTTCAGGTTTCTGTAGTCAGGGATGATTTAGAGCTGATCATCTGATAAAATTTGTTTTATGAAAACAGGCACACCAGTGCATTGAATAAAATTGTTACCTAACAATTAAAGGTCTTGCATTTAAAAGTATACTTTAAAAAATGCTCAAATGTAAGTAATGCATTGAAACATTAAAATAGAAGTTTTACAAACTTAAACACTAGCTATTTTTACAGACAAGCTGTCACAATCTTAATCAGTTTATCATTTAATACATGAACTGACGTATTACCAAGTAACATTTTGCTTATGTACCATTAGGGATAAATTTTTAAATACATTTTTAGCTTCTGATTCCCAACCTGATCGTGTACAGGAACATCTGTATCGAGTATGGACTGGAAGTTCCACAGTCAAAGTGAGAGACTTCACTTTGATGGCTAACCAACCGGACATTGTGGTGATAGATAAGATACAGAAGAAAGCAGTGGTGATAGATGTAGCAGTCCAAAGTGACTGTAACATCAGGAAGAAGGAGCACGAAAAGCTGGAGAAGGACGAAGGGCTGAAAGAGGAAATAGAGAAGTTGTGGAAAGTCAAGGCCTCAGTGGTACCAGTGGTCATGGGAGCACTCGGTGCTGCGACCCCCAAACTGGAAGAGTGGCTCTAACAGATCCCCGGAACAACCTCAGAGATCTCTGTCCAGAAGCCAGAAGAGCACAGTCCTACGAACAGCTAAGATACTGTGTAGAACCCTCAAGCTCCCAGGCCTCTGGTAGAGCTTGAAGTGAAAGTGGAACCGCCCATGTGGAACAAATAGAGCTAGATGGGAGTTTTATATATATTTATGTTTATATATGCAGTCCTGAAGTTGCCCAGCAGGCGATGCTGTCGCCTCTCCCTCTGTCTGTGTCAAGTGGTCACTCTTGTGATTATTTATTTCCAATCAAGTAACTACAGTATATATAAGGTTGAGTTTGAACACTTGTCTCAAGTAAAAGTCACTATGGAGATTGTGGTCTTTAGGCATTCTAGTGTTTTTGAAATTCTGATTCTTAGTGGTAATGTTTCCTCCTCTCAGACCTCCTTGTTGTGATTGCTCCTTGGAACTTCTCCCCCACTCAGCCCACTGAAGATCCACTTGTGAACCATAACCATCACCACCAATGTAATTACCTCCAATCTGCACCTGAGTTACTCACCTTGAAACTCACCTGCCTGCTCACTCTCCACCACCCTTCTTTGTTTTCATCCTCCTTCAGTCTCCACCTCAGGCTCCTGGACTTCCTACTTGTAAGAACAACAACAGTTTTACAAACTAAAGTGATTCTAACCCTAACCATGACACTTTGGTGGTGAAAAGTAATGTATACGAGACCTGGAGAGCCAACGACTACATTATCATTATCTGATATAACAGTATAACATTGGCTCTTGCATGAGGGGTCATAAACTAAAGAGGTCAAAAGAACGGCTTTAAGTGATTTTTGTTCTACATTACATCTAATCTCACCCCAAACTGTTAAGTTAAATAAGCAAGTCTTTTTCTATTAGTCACATATGATGAAAACACACACAAATAACTAACTAAATTGGTGTTTTGTGGTTGTGCAATCAAAGGTACAAACAGATAAGGCAAAATTCAGAACTATCTTTTTTTCATATTTTTAAATATTAAAGATAATACAGCCAAACAGATCACAATTCATAATGAATACTAAACTTTAGGCTCAGATTTGTGGATTTGCATTAAATTTTGTTTCAGTTATGTTAGTTTTTAGGCTAAAAATGTATACTTTTCTGATATTTTGGCAAAAAATAGAAAGGATGTTTAGCAACTTCTATTAGTCTGTGTAACAGTGATTTTGTGAATGTTTGGGATTTTAAAAAGTTAAGGTAAGATGTTAGCTGGTCAACCTCAGCATTATGTTTGCGTGTATAAATGAAAGTTATACAAAAAGGGACATAACTTGTGAAAAGTTAGCTCCAAAGACTAAAGTGTGCCATCAAAACACATTAAATGTCTTACAGCTGTGTTCTCACAATTTATTATGAGCTCATCAGTGGGATATATGATAAAATTTGAAGCTTGCATAAAATGTCCATGAAATACAAATTTAAACTGTGTTTACAAACCTGTCTGCTTATTAACAGATTGTCCATTATGACATGAACATGTTTCACTTGGGAATGTATAAATTTGTATGACCCTTTATTTGTTTATTTAAGGATCCCCATTAGTCTCTACTAAATGCCGAGACTATTCTTCCTGGGGTCTATACACCAGGGGTAGGCAATCCAGGTCCTCGAGTGCCCCTATCCTGCATGTTTTACTTGTTTCTCTGCTCCAACACACCTGATTTGAATCAATGGGTGATT
>JAOXNZ010000044.1:23478124-23490480 GCA_028566095.1 Kryptolebias brasiliensis | reverse complement strand
ACTTGAAGTCCTGCACCTTTGTGACCTCTGCTCCTTGTAGCCTCAATGTTCCACCTGCCTCCCTCTCATTCACACACAGGGACTCTGTCTTGTTATGGCTGCCTAAAGGCTAAAAGCTAAAACTTTTTAAGTATTTTAAATTTGATATTTATATCTCAGGCTAAAAGAGCTTTAAAAGATTGACTAGTTTATGGTGGACAAAAATATTATTAACTATTATTTTTCAGCAATTATTTCAGGTGGTTGATTTTACCCCCCAGGAATGGCTATTATCATAAAGTTAAAGGACCTTTAGAGGGTTCATTGTACAGTCATTGTTTGGCCAATGATCCTTTGCTCTTAAGGAAATAACAGGAATAATTGGAGAAAAGCCAGCAGTGGGAAGGTATTTCACTGGTTTATTATTGACGTTTTTCTCTCTGCAGTATTTGATTGGTGTTACTTTCACTCTCCAGTAACTCTCTCTTGTGAATAGAACCACTTTTTTTTCTTTTGTCTTTATTTTGCACTCAGTCAAACGTTTCACTTTAATTTCTCACCTGTCTGTCACAATTTGAAACAGGGACACACAGATTACAGCTACACACAGATTACCCCACTTCCTCCACTGACATCCCTCACCATCACCCTTCGTAGAGCTCCTTCAGGTATTGGAGTTAAAGAGCAGATTGAGAGCAGAGGAGAGGGGAGTTGGGGGTTGGAAGCATTCAGCTCTCTGTCAACCTAGCGCAAGCTTGTGAACCCCTGACTCCCCCCCAGCCCTCATGCTATCAGCTCACATTAACTCCCACACAAAGTGATGCCATTATTTTGCTCCAGAGACTCTACTGACACAGAGGATTTAAAGACCCATGTGCCTGTGGCCTCATTCCTTTCATATTAGAGCGAACACCCCCTCTTCATCTACCAAGGGCCAGATGACGGCCGTCCTCTCATTAACAAGCTGCTTTTAGGTGAAACCAGGTCTGAGATGTGGCTAACTTTGTTATAGCTGCACAGTCACCGTTTTTGTTTTGGTTCTTTTTACTTCAAATGATCGGACCAGGGGCTGCTGGTGCGAGCGTGAAGCGTGTTTGCGCGTGAATAAATGCGCGCACACAATAAATGATGAGACTGGGCCTCACACAAACTGAGCCTTCTGATCCAAACAGCACAACTGCAACACACAACACACTCACACACTAACGACACTTCTCATCTGAGGCCCACGTGTGTCATTAGTGAATTCCAGGCTGGCAACTCCTGCAGTCTGGAGTTTTTACTGCTCTCCAATAAGAGAACAGGCTGCTCAGCTAGCAGGATCTCTCTTTCTCTTTCACACACACACACACACACACACCCGCACACATTCACACACACTTTTACAAGCCTTGCTCTTCCCTGTAATAAGGCAACACAAACATGTCTGGGGAAACACAGGGAGACTTTATGAGCTCGTGATCAAATTAATTAAAAACAAAAAACAAAACAACGAACAAACTGAGGGTTTTTAAGATGCATGTAGCACACTTTACGCCATTTTGTACAAACGAGGGAACAAATAGATGCTGTCTTTGATACAATAAATATTCATACCAAAAACAGTACACTGCAAATAGAGAAAGGTAGCACCTACAAAAATATACAAATGTGAAACTCATAAAACCTGAAATCTGCTTATGTTTAAGTATTAAAAAAAATTGTACATATAAAATAGTGTCTCTTGGCCAATATCTTCAGAAAAAACAAATAAAAAAAAAATGTACATTTAAAAATGAATGATAACTACTTTTTGGCACTACAGTCTCCTAGTTGTAGACTGACTGATGCACTGGGAAGTTCAAAACTCTAAATCACGATTTCCATCAGTGTTTGACAGTCAGAGTGGAACAGCAAGACGTGTTTAATGTTTCTGGCACCGTCCTGAGTGTCATCACGCTCAGCCTGGCTATCATCCAACCAAAGGTATGACAAGCTTGTGTAAGAACAGCGAGGGAGGGAGCATGGAGGAGGAGAAGGAGGAGGAGGAGAGAAGGAACCAAATCTTTCAATGGAATTTTTGGAGAGGAGTTCAAACTAGTGGTTCTCTGTGTATTTGTGTGTGTGGAGGGAGTCAGACAACTGTGCCTGCATGTAACGTGTGTGTTAACTTGTAGCTTTATTGCAGGTTATGTTTCAGTTAATAAACACTTGCAATGTGTCACTTAGAGCATCAGGCTGCTAAGTGTTGGGGAACCTTTAGCATTATTTTTCAGTGTTTAGAGTTGTGGGAGCAAGCTATTATCGATTCCTGACCCTAACAAAGTAGATTTTGTGTCTTGTCATTACCAGTTTATTTAAGTAGTTATTTATTTTTTTGCATAAACTAAATTATAGGTCTTAAAGAGTGAAATTCAATGGGCGTCACAAATAAGTGCAGCCTCTGCAACAAAAGTATGAGGAAAACTTAACATCCCACATGAGTCAAACTTAAGTTTCCAAAACAAAAACTTTTCAAATTGAAGCCCAGCATTCCTTAAAGGAATACAAATCACATGCTGCCTTTCATGCCAGAGTTTTAAACTAAGTTCATCTAATGTTGAGACATGAGTTAAAGCTGCTAATTTCTTGATCAAACCTTGAAATTAATGTTATGTGTGATCTCATGTGATATTATGAGAACTGCCAGAGCTCAAAGCATGTGTTTTGAATGACTCTCAGCTACTACAATATTGTACTTTAGCTCAGTATCTGTAAAAGTGACTGAGTTATAGCCATTCTTGTGTTAGCTAAGGTTGATTGGCTGTAGCGGCTATCTTAAATTGGGCTGACTCCAAATGTTGATCAGTTGTAGATGTACATCTAATGACTGCTTTCTAAAAGTTTCATTAAAATTTTTCAATTGGTTCGAGACATATTTTGCCAAGAGACAGACAAATGAACACCTGTGCATTCCCACACACAGACAAGGTCAAAAACAGTGCCTTTTTAAAATGACTGGTCCAGACAAAACAACAAATTCAGTGGCTTGGTACCAAGAACTGTAAAGAAACCTAGCCTATAGTTTTCCTCACTATAGTTTTTGTAAATAATAATCAAACATGATGGAACATGTTAATCTGTGCTAGTAATGATTATCTTGAGACAGAAATCAGGTAACTATTACCCCCCTGCATGCCAAGTCATGATGCTGAGTAAGTAGGTAAATAAACAAAACTGCATTCCTTTTATGCTCTGATTCTGACTTTATTCTAGGCAGCAAAGTCTTCACCTGTATGGAGAAATAAAGTTGGAGAGGTCCAGAGAGCAGGAAAACAGGGGGGAAAGACTGGGTGAAGGAGGGAGCAGAGGAATGAGAGGAAGAACCTGCCAAGCATAACCAGCATCCACGGAAAAATGAAGGGAGCGAAAGAGCCTGTGAGAAAGACAGGGAGGGAGGGAAACCCTTGTCTTTCATCCAGTGCCAAGGATTAGATTCCCCTCCAGTTATTAGACTCTTCCAATGTGCTGAAAGAGCTGGGTGGGTTGGAGAGGGGGAAGAAGAGGAGAGAGAGGTACTAGAGGGACAGGGGGATAGGATTTAGCTACTGACCAGAGTCATTTCCATCTTAAAATCCCTCAAACACTTGATGTCCATGAACACTTTTGAACATTTTCAGGTCGGCCAGTCATTGTCCTCAATTAGCCCAGAAAATGAAGGTGGAAATTGGGCTTTGCTTAGACTGTCTGATATGTTCAATTAAAAAAAGCAAAACTTAGAGAAAAAAAAAGATGTTGAAAGTTGGGCTATATTTAGCCCATCTGACGTGATCTAAATTTATCCCAAACAAAGACAATGAAAATTGGGTTCTGTTTAGTCCATCTAATGTGGTTCACAATTAACCCAAACAAAAACATTAAAAACTGGATGTTGCTTAGCCCATCTGGCATCCCCAATTTCAGTTTTTTTTTTTAAAAAAAAGGTTGTTAAAAGTTGAATTTTAATAAGTCTATTTCTACTGTCCAAATTTGCCACTAAAAAGATGGTAAAAGTTGGAATCTAGCCAATCTGTTGTGATCCAAATTAATCCAAAGACTTTGAAAATCAGGCTCTCTTTAGCCCAGCTTGTGTGATCCAAATCAACCCAAACAAATATAAAAGTTGGGTTGTGTTAAGGCAGTCCAATTTCTTAAAATTTTGCCTAAAAAAATAAAAAAACAGAAAAAACCTCTGAGGCTGGACCACAATTTTAAAACTAGGCACACCAGTTTTTACTCGTTTATTTTTATGTCCGTTTGTTGATTTATTTTTTTGTGTGTGTCTCAGAACAGCAACTTCTCCCTGTGCTCAGGTGGGTTTACTTTAGTTACTCCGCATTCCTCCCACAGACCAAAAACATGCATGTTAGGTTAATTGGTAACTCAAAAATTGTCCCTAGGTGAGTGAGAGTGTGAATGGTTGTTTGTCTCGTTTGTCTCTATGTGTCCCTGTGATGGACTTGTGACCTATCCAGGGTGTCCCCCGCCTCTCGCACAGTGACTGCTGGAGATAGGCACCGGCCCGGAAAGGAGAAGCGGGTAAAAAAAATGGATGGATGGAAAACAGCAACTGAGCTGTAATTAAATAAACGTAGTTATACTAATGCAGTACCTAAATCAGCCAGAGGAGCATCACACTGCCTAGAGTCAAGCAATGAAGAAGAAATCTAGAAGCTGCGCTACAAAAAAGATGATGCTATTTATGTCATTTGCTTTTTTTTAAACACATGTGCAGAACTAAGGGATGAGTTGTTATGGATGACTCATTGTTTTGTTTTATGTCATTTCTATGTGATGTGTAAGAGTTGAGAAATTTAGCATCTTCATAGCAATTCTAAGCAGTCCTGATGCTAATTGGTCAGGGATAAAGTGCCGTAAACAATAAGTAGGCAAATGAAACACAAATGGAGGTTTTGCACGATTGAAGGAAAGAACACTATGCAAATTTATACTTGGTGTTTAACGATGCATCTAGTTTCATTTGTTAACATTTGCCAGTCCAACTTCTATATTTTTTGTATTTTAATAACTTTCTGAAGACTAAATAAATGTTTCAGTTGTGCTGCATTTTGTCTATCCATCCATGGTGCGTATCTCCAGCATTCACTGTGCAAGAGGCGGGGGACACCCTGGACAGGTCGCAGGTCCATCACAGGGCCACATAGAGACAAATGAGACAAACAACCATTCACACTCTCACTCACACCTAAGGACAATTTTAACAGTTACCAATGGACTTTATGAATTTTAAGAGTTGCATTTAGTCAGTTTCTGGTTATTATAAACAGAGTTGCAGGAAAGTACCAAAAATTACTTTTTCTCTGTGTATAATAAGATTTTTTTTATTATTATTTAAGAAAAAAGCTTTCATTTTGCAACCAAATTTACTCAGCAGTGAACGTCTCAATGGAGAGGCCTTTTCACTTTTTAGCCAACATTAGGCATCAGTGGACATCTTCATTTAGATGTTTTTGTCTATGTTGTGAACATGACATTTCTTCACCTTTCACTTTTTGACACGTAGTTTTGAAGAAAAGCAAAATCATCTTTTCTAATTCTTTGCAATGCAATTTTGCTGGGAGGGACTGTGTTATGATTCCATTTGGTCGCATTTCCTGCCAAAATCTCTAAAAAGGATGAAAATAAATAAAAGAAGAAGAAGAAGAAGAAAAAAAAAACCCTTTCCCTGCCCACAACTGGCAAATTCTTTGTTGTTTGAGACAACTATCATTACAGGGCAACTTCAAACCAGCAGGCCACATTTAAGCTGGCGTCTCACTTATCTCTGCCATCAGCGAGCGGCCTTATCGCCAGACATGGCCTTTACAGTCGAACTCAACTGGGGCTCCCGCTTACAAACACAGACACACACACATTCCTAAACACACACCTTTCTGTCCCTTTTCATTGCTAAGTGGAGCTAGTAACAGAGCAAAATACAACTAATAATGATTTACAGTCAGTAAAACAAGAAGTTCACACCCAGCCAGACGCGTTCCTCAGACCTGGAGGGCAACTTAGTCACTGTGTATCACCTGTGTGTCTGTAAAGTTCCTGCTTACATGTTAGAAGCAGAAAGTACCCTGTTTCCATCATTTCTGCTGCTAATTTCAAACACATGCCAAGCAATGCCTCGGGTTTTGCATATATGACTGATTCATGTTATCATGTTGAATTTCACCCATTTATTGTTGTAACAATGAACTTCATGCTTCACAGTGGCCATAAAAACAACAAATCCAACAAGATTAGACAGAAGAAAACCAAAAATTTATTTTAAAGCTCATTGAAATAACATAGAAAAAAGGGGTTCTGTGTAAAAGTCGTGAACAATTAATATCTTACCTGTTGAAGATAGCTCTTTGAACGACCTCAATTTTGAAAAGTAAAGTTAAAATTTGACTGGACTGATGAGCTAATGGCTAGTCCAAGTAGGGATTACTTCAGTCTTAAAACAACTCTAATCTCAAAAATGTAATAGAGGTTAATGCAATTTTAGCCTTGTTTTTAAATAGAATTTTGTAGCTATATGTAGCACTTTCTGCACAGTTTGGGGAACTTCTCAGAAACATATCATAATATTTCTGCCAGAATATCTGTGTAGAGTGAAAATGACATTTCTGTAAAGGTTTGTAAAATAGCATTTGCATAAATTGCTATAACAGTTTGTTCAAAGAGCAAAACTTCAAAAGATCCGAACTGTCACTTTAACGTAAAGGCTCATCACTGATGTGAAGATATCTTTTCAGATAACGGAGTAATAATTTGGCCCACATTACCTAAAGCAAAGATGTTTTGAGGCTGAATAAAGACACAAAAGTGTCCTGAGATCAGGAGAGTTTGCCCGTTGAGCTCCCCTCCCAACACATTCCTGGACAGGCCCTCTTCCTCAACACTTCCTCCCCCCGCTCAGGGAGTCACAGGGGTCAAGTTGACAAGTCTCTCATTGAGCCTCACGTGGTCCCAATATATGGCCTTCACTCCTCACAACATAATTACACTCATTTATTGGTGGAATAGATCCATTTGTTCCGCTACGAAATGAGGAATTATGAACTTCCTTGTCGAGCTTTATTTGGATGAATTATCCACTCGCACACAAACACAATGGTGTGGACTGAAAACACAATGCACAATCACCGTACACAAGTCACACAGTCAGGAGATACACACGAAAGGCATTTCAAAAAATGAAATCTGATTTGATTTGAAGGAAACACAATGCTTTGTACACACACTCTCATTAACTATACGTTCTGGAAGAGGATAAGATTACAAAGTTTATGTTTTAACTCTACGCTGCATTCAAAGCTCACAAAACAGGCGACAGTTTTTCATAGAGTCAGAGCCACATCTGCAAAGAATCTTTAGGTTCAGCAGCATGGCAGGGTTCCATTAAAAGCCAAATTGCGAGTTGGCAAAAACTCTGAGGGAACAACGGAAAGCCACAGCTAGTCCTGTAATTTAAACCTTATTTTAAATTGTGATTGCCTGACAACATGGACTGAAAGAGAGGAAGGAGTAATACGAGCTACAAAGCCATAAAGAGGGAGGACAAGAGAAACAAAGAGAGTGGGCAGCTGACAACGATAATGAATATTTTGTATCTCATCTAGAGAATATCCTGATCAGCACAAGTAAAGTGAAAACAGGGTGAAATAACAAAAAGCTGGGCTTAAGTATAAGAAGACAACAAAAACCAGGTCAAACACAGAGACATACCTGTATCAAGCTATTACCTCTTAATATATCACAAACTAGTACCAGACATATTGGGAAATACACAAAACTCTCACTGGCTTCTTGAGCAACTGTATAAAATCCTGCTTGCTGCTCATCAAATCTCAACATGTACACTTCCTGGTACTTTTAACTGTTTTGCATCTTCACAGGAAGCATATCCACTCAAGAACCATTTTTTTTAAGCATTAAAGGCTTCATAGGCTCCATCAGTTCATGTTGTACAGTTTTGTGATCAAAAGTTTAAAAAAAACAATGACAGAAGAAGAGAAACAGATTTTACAGTCATGGAATCGAACATACATTCTTTTTTCATTAAACAGCATCTGACACTGCTGACGTCAAGTGGATCATAATTTAGCCTATTTTCTGATTATTCATGACTCTCCCAGTTGTTTTTTTAGCTACAGCTATATAAAATAGCAATCCTAAACATGTTTTTGGTTTATTTATGATGCCGATGCCGATGCAGCTTCTCTGTTCTGTCTAACACAGAACTGCAGAAGGCTGTGAATGTAATGTTATTTTTCCAGTTCAAATCCTTTACACCCATTAATGTGACTGCAATAAAGCCTTTGATAATAAGAAACTGATGAGACGCCATAATCACACCGCCTGTTCAACAAGCTTAAACATGTAGAAATGTGACGTAGTAAAGTGCCGCCTGGTATTTCACACAGTGCGCTTGTGAGGCTAATGTGAAGTCACAAAGAAAGAATCCCAGCAGCCAACAGGTGACAGGCCAGGCACACCTTGGACAGGTCACTGGTCTATCACAATGCCTGGCATTAAACTGTTTTTGGAAAATTAGAAATCTAACTTTACATTTTTATGTCTGCAAATTCCAGATCATTTCAGAAAGTAAACTCTGTCTCTATATTATGTTCATACAGTTATAAATACGCTCACCTTTTAAACATTCAAGAAGTTGTTGGAAACGTTTTTTAGAGACTTTGGTCCACCTTGACATGATAGCATCACACAGTTGCTGCAGATTTATTAGCTGCACGTCCATGATGTGAGTCTCCTGTTCCACCACAACCCAAAGATTAGACTGAGATCTGGTCACCGTGGAGATTGGTCGAGTTCAGCGACTCAAGACTCTACAGACCGTGCAATGTTTTCCCAATTTCTTATTGTCCAATTTTGATGAGCCTGTTCAAATTGTAATCACAATTTCCTGTTTTTACCTTGGTGTGGTCTTCTGCTGCTGTAGCCCATCTGCTTCATGCTCGGTTGTGTTGTGTGTTCAGAGCTGGTATTCTGCAGATCTTGGTTGGAACAAGTGGTTGTCTGAGCTACTGTTGCCTTTCTTTCATCTCGAACCAGTCTGCCCATTCTCCCCTGACCGCTGACATCAACCAGGTAATTTTGTCTACACAGCTGCAGCTTACTGAATATTTTCTCTTTTTTGGATCATTCTCTTTAAACCCTAAAGTTGGTTGTGCCAGTCCGTCTGGCACCAACATCCACGCCACATTCAAAGTCAGTTAAATCCTCTTTCTTTCTCATTCTGATTCCTGGTTCAAACTTCAGCAAGTTGTCTTCATGCCTAAATGCATCAACCTTGTGACTGGCCGATTAGCTATTTGTGTTGCCAAGCAATTGAACAGGTGTATCTAATAAAGTGGCTGGTAAATGTAAATTTCGATTGTTTTTGTGGGGCTTCATTCAAAGGAAAAAAAAAAAAAGATGACTATTTCAATCCTGAGTCCTAGATGGGTCCTTCACACTTCAGCAACAAAAGGTCAAAGTTAGGGGAAAAATTGTTATTTTTATCAAGACATTATTATGTCACTTAAAAATATAGCAGACTTTTTAACATTGTAGCAAAGTAGAAGCTTTTCTTTACTCTTAATAATGTGTTGCCAGTGACTAAATAAAATGTTTATCAAAATGACTGAAAGAACACACTCTCTTTAGTTTGGGAAAAAACACAGTTTGGTTTAAATGTAATTTTGTTAGCTGTACATAAATATAGTTTTTAAGACACAAGTTTAGTGTATTATTACAACATCCTGGTGTCCAGCTAAAAATGTGAAAAAAAAACTAATCTGGGAGTTTCAGGAGGAAAGAAACTCTGATATTAAAGATCTTTGATTGAGTTCTGGGTCACGTCCTTGGCTGTGTACCCTACTTATAGTGAAAACTAACTGTGATGGAAAATATTTAAGGAAATGGCAAATGGTTAATGGGCCAGCACTTGTTGAATTCCATAGTCTAATGTGTCTCAGTCAGGCATAAGAGCAAGTGTTGTACGCATGCCAGAAAACAGTTTGGAGGTTTGGTTCACCGAGAGGAGCCGCTGAGATGTAGACAAACTAATTCTCACTGGAGTCAGTAAAAACTTGTGGATGGCTACTTTCTGTCTTTGCATTACTTTTGAATCTCAAGAAGCTGATAAAGTTGCACTTTAACACTTTCTGTGAAAGTTTATAATTCTGTGAGTCAAATATTTTAAATATGAGCTCCGGTAAATGATTTGTTCAGCTGCACTGACCTGAAGAGTTTCACACTTACTGAGCTGAACTCACTAACAACACGGCTCAGTCTCCATCCAAGAATGTCAGTTCAGCTCCGCGTATTTCTAAAGTATTAACGCGATATGTTCAAACATGTATCCAGTGTCACTCTCCAGCGTTGGACCCCCTTATCCCCCTCCCACTTCTTTCACTTCAGGACCCCACTACTCCTCCCCTCTCCTTCCCAATTTCCCAACATTCCTGGGCCGTGCCACATCAGTCAAAGGCCCAATTCATGGGGTTAATGCTGCAGAGAGTGCAGACAGGCTTTTGAGACAGGATGTTTGGCTGATACCTCGCTCTGCTTAAGCAAACAAACCCCCAAAATATGATTATGGAGGGCAGACAGGAAGTGGTGCTCGTGTCTCACCTCAATATATCCAGGCCATGCTAATATCCACTATATTTTACAGCTTTATTTGTTTTCATGTGTTGAAAAAACAGGAGCTAATAACAACAAGGTGAACTAGTATATGACATTTTCAGCAATTGACCAAAGCATGTCTAAATCTTTTAAAGACAAAACCGTCAAAATATGCAAACTTTCAATGGTTTTGATTTGAATTTTTTGTGTATGTGTATAATCTATGATAAAAACAACCACTAAATACGCATCATTCACTACCAAAAGTCTACAGCATAATTTGTAATACGTGAGTGAAATCAGCAGAGTCATGTTTTGTTGCCAATAATTACGAGTCATTTGTTTACATTCAAACATTGATGAGTTCACTTTGGACAGTCTCAACGTGCGACAAAGTCAGTAAAATAATCCCTGAACGTAAACAGACTCAGAGGGAGGTGAAAAGTGAAAAGGTAAAGTTCTTATCTCTTCTGAAAAGAAACAGGGAATAAAAGCTGTGAGAACGACAGTCGACTGAAGTAGAATCATTTTATGGAGGAAACTGAGCGGTGGAGAGAGTAAAAGCAAAAGTTAGAGCTAAGAGTCTATGGAAATTAGCTGTGCCAAGATATTTCGAACTCTAACAGGATAATTTCCACTACTAATCGCTGAATTTAGTTGTAAATGAGGACAAGGAATACTTGCTAACACATTTTTTATGAAAACTCTGATGGGTTTGAGTTACATTAACCCCCAAACACTCATTTAATGATGTAGAAACTGTATTATAAGCATAAAAATTCAAACACACTGAAAGATTGCATGTTTTGACAGCTTTTATGGCTTTAAGATTTCTTTTAGATGATGTGGACAACATTCTTTGCTTAAGGTGGTATCTCACTGGGCTGCAACTAGTTGGTGAAAAGCATTCATGAAGGAGTCTCTTGAGTGTCTTGACACTTTTGCAGAGGCTCGAGGAAGTTTGAGTTTTGAACAACTTTTCTCTCAAAATAATCACAGTAACTCAAATTCATCTGAATTATGTCATGGGTGTCTCCAACTCGTCTTAAGAGCTCTAGAGGTGTATTTTGACTCCTACACTAGAGCTGTCCTCTGACAGAAAACATTCAAGGCAAATGTCTGGGCCTAAAACCACACTAATGATAAATAATAATTATTGAAAAACTGGTATAAAACTGCCTGTCTTCATTTCAAAATTGTCCTTTGCAGATTCAATCATAAACGTGGGGGCAGCTAACGAAGGGGGAACAAAGCGAGCCAATGTGGATGGAGCTGGGCAAAAAAATAATGCGCACGGCCAAGAATGCAGTTTTGCAAGCAGCGCACACAAAAATAGTGTTCAAAATCTGGCCTCAAGGCTTGCTGGTCACTTGGTCGCAAACACTGAGAGTTCAGCGAAACTGCAGAAAAAAAATATATGAATTTTCTCACAATTTTGCCACAATTTTTAGTCACTTACTAGTCTCTCAACGGTCGCAGTCTAGTGAGATACCACCTTAATGGTCATTTGGACTTCAAAGGGTCACATATTGACCTGAAACAAGGTAACAGCATTTCACCTGCCCTTACCAAATAAAATAATGAACTCTTTCTAAACTACATGGTTAGAGAAAAACCTGCTCTGTTTTGATTGTATGAGAGCATTTAGAGAACAATTGTTGATGATTTGTGGATAGTTGGAAGATACTTTCAGGGTTTGTTTTTTTTTTTTTTTTTTTAAAGTTATTAAGCTAACATTTGGTGTGGTATTAGCT